>CM065377.1:48589182-48796682 GCA_033060915.1 Euryodendron excelsum | reverse complement strand
AGTGAGTTTAGGAATATAGTAATTATGGGGAAGGGACAGAATAGAGGTGGAGACATGTCCAACATAATCAATAGTCATAAAAGAGCCATTAGCAGTATAAATAACAAGAAAGGAAGACTCAGAGGATTTAGAAGAGAAGATACATAAATCAAAGGTCATATGATTACTACATCCAGAGTCAAAGTACTATGAGGATATACCTGAAGGGGCAAACAAGGCAGTAGAGGGTTTACCAGAAGCGGACATAATATACTGAACGAGGGCAGGAAGATTACTGACATCAATCAGCGTAGGAGAGGCAGAAGCAGTAGAAGAAGTCTCAACAGTAGCAGCAGTGGAATGAGGAAGAGTATCTCGGCGGGTAGGGTTCTTGGGACAGTCAGATCGCTAATGGCCAGGACCACGCTGTCAACAATGCTTGCAAACCCGAATAGGACAGGTAAGCAAGCGATCATCAGTAGCATGACAGAAAGTACACGCATCATGTCGAGAAACTGAACCAGAGGACTGACCACCAGAGGTTAAAGAACCTCGAAAACCACCAGAGGAGCCACAAACTCGAGAACTAGGAGCAGCAAGCACGGTGTCCACATGAGAAGTCGGAACAAGGCCAAGACGAGTCTCCTCAAACAAGAGCTCAGAGATAGCCTGCTCTAGTGTAGGAAGAGGAGTGCGATTAAAAAGAGAAGCTCAAATTGGCTCATTTACATCAGAAAGGCTCATGAGAAATATAATCAAACGCTACTGATCTCGATAGGTGGTAAACAGAGCGGCATCAACAGCACTAACCCACTGAGGCTCGGATGGAGTCAACTGGTCCTATATAGAATAAATCCGAGGCAAGAAGGCACTGATAAACTGTTCAGGGTCCTATCTCAGTCGACATAGGAAAGTCAAAAGCTGATACTGATAAGCTAGATTAACAGTAGTATATCTAGTAGCCAGAAAGTCCCAAATGGCATGAGCAGTATCAAATCTCCCAAACTGTAGGCTAATAGAGGGAATAGAAGTATTGGGAAACCACGTGATAATCTGATAATTCTTGTTATCCCACTCCTCAAGACGCTCAGTATACTCAGCAGCTGATTCAGTAGCACTCTTAATTGGTGACTCAATATCTCTAGTGACATAACGCCAAAGTTTCCTTCCTTTTAGGAAACTAGACATCGCCTGAGACCATGGTATATAGTTGGGACCCTCCAGAGTAACAACAATAGGTCTGGAAACCTCAGATCGATCCATAGTGAACAACCAGAAGCAGAAACAATCCAACCAGTAGAAAAGAGTGCAAAAAATAACAGCTATAGTAGTAACGGAGCTGAAATAGCCAAAAATGAATGCAAAAATAGAGTCAGAAGGCCCAAATTACCCAAGAACCACTGTAAACTGGACCAAAACAACCAAGAAAAGCAGTGAACCGACCAGAAAAGTTACTAATATGATCAAAATAGTAAATCCAGTACAGAATTTGGCAAAACCGAGGCCAAAAACAAATTTAGAAGGCCAAAATTAGCTAGGAACCGGTCTAATCTAGACCAAAAGTAGCCAAAAAATAAGTGAACCGTCCAAAACAACCTAAAAGACAGACCTGAACTAGTTCAAATGAGCCCGTTTGAACCAGAAGCTGACACGGCAGATGACGTGGCAGACGCGGCCCTGATGGTGACGTGGCAGGTGATGTGGCAAGTGACGTGGCAAATTTGGGCCCCGATGGATAACGTGGCCGCTGATGTGGCCGCTGACGTGGCGGATGACGTCAGTAGGATGACGCAGCGTCATGGTGCGAGTGGTGGGCACGCGTGGAGCCGCGTGAGCGTTGACCAGTGCGCCTTTGGCGCATGTAAGCGCGTGGCAGGTCTGCTGAGACTGGATCTTAAGCGCCGCTCTTTGACCGGCGCGTGGGGGCACATGCGAAGGCCTTTGTGTTCGATTTTGATGAGTCTGGAAAGAGAATTTTGAGGGGAATCGCATGGTGGTTTTGAAATTGAGTTTTGAGAACTTTTAGTGTTCGGTACTAATAGAAAATAGATTGAAACTGGAGAGAAATCAATGAAACAGACTCAGGAAAAGAAGGAACTCAGAGACAGTCAACCATGGCTCTGATACCATGCTAGAATGATAAATATATATATATATATATATATATATAATATACTGTTGAAGATGAAGAAGAAGACAGAGAGAGAGAAAAGATTAACTTGTATATATAAAGATTGTATCTGTACAATGAATAATAACAACATTATATAGGCTAGGTTAGTGTATTGCCCTAGAAAGAGAGAAAAAACTATACTACCCATAAAACCAGAAAGACTAAGTTACCCCTAGAATATATACACAAATATATACATCAACATTAATATTAGGGCAAACAAAATCAGCTTCTTTCAGTTCTTCTGCAAAGGAAAGTGAAACCACTGCTTGTACAATTAGATCTTTGTTATGACACTGTCTTTCAATTTTTGGCCGGTTGACCAAAATAATTATCGTAATGAATATGCCTTTGCTAGATAATTGAATGGGTCATCAAATTAATATATATTGAATTAGATACAACAAATCCATAAGATTTTTTTTCTTGTAAATCCTAATTGTAATAAGTTTCGAAAACTAATCTACAAGTCCAAAAACTTAACCTTCTTTGATATAGACAAAAAAAAAAAAAGAATAACTAAAAGAGAAATGTTGTATTCTCTCTCTATTAGTCTCTTTAGAGAGTTTGCTATGCGAACAAAAAATATATACATATGTTATATAAATAATGTGGCTGAGGAAGACCTATCACTTTAGAAAACAAACCCATCAAGATAGGTTTTAATTATAAAATTGTCACCATATTGATCAGTAAAAATTTTGAAATCATAGATGGTTTTATTGACCAGTTTTAATAATTCATCGGCAATTGCTTCCATCCTCCCATTTCATTTCCCGCTACAAGAATAGTCAGATTTTGCGTGACTAACAAAATCTAGTTACCAAAAAAGTATGCCTTTGGCGGCCATTAGCAACAATGGTAGCAAAAAGTACGCTAGAACTATTGGCGACCAAAAGACCTCTTCACGAAAATTATTTAGGTAAATGTTTTGGAACCATTATTGTGTAGATTTTGAAACCAAATGTCTTGTCATCACGTAAAAAAATGATATTTTGAAAACTTTCTAGAAACCCACTTATCAAATCTTATTATTCTTACAATAGTATGTAATTGTTTTTACTAGTTTTTATAGATGTTATATAGCATTAGTATTTTAATTGATATTCTGATACTTTATATTGTTATTCTTAGAGTATTAATGCATTGTTTTTATATAAATACCTATCTAATCTATGTATCAATTAGAGATATTTTATTTTTATAATATTTTTAGGTCATGCTTCCTGTATTGTTTCTCACTTTTGTTTTCCTTATTTTTTTTTTTTTTTTGATCGGCAATTGTGATAGAGAATGCAATGTATTGCAAGAGAAGGGACCAAAAGTGGCTTCGTTTGGTTTCGGCCAAATGGGCCTAGGCTACACCAAAATGGACTTCTCAAGCCTCAACGGGCAATTAATGCCTTAACAAGATAAAATTGGCTTTGTGTAAAAAAAACTAAACTAAAGTTTAGTTTACGAAATGGGAAGCGGACACGAGAGACGTTAGGAAAAACAGAAGCGGGAAGCGCGACTAAAAAATATAAGGAGAAACGGGAAGCGGGAAACAATTAGAAAACTTAGTAGGAAACTTTTTTGAAACTCAGAGGAGACTTTTAAAAAATTTAGTGGAGATCTTTGGGAAACTTAGTAAAAATCTTGGGGAAACTTAGTGAAAACCTATGCAAATAATTTCATAGATACTTAGTTAGAACTTAAGGAAAAAAAATGTATAAAAGTTAACATTTTATGTTTCCGAAGCGTTTCCCAAGAGTTTCTCAAACATTTTCAAAGAGTTTCTGTTAAGTATCCAAAGAGTTTTCTACAAGTTTTTCGAACGTTTTCAAGAAGTTTCTGAAACGTTTTTTCAAATTTTTTAAACAAGTTTCGTTCCCATCCTGAAAAAATGTTTCCGCCCCAAAATGGGAATCTGTGCAACTATGAACTAACACATCGTATTTTATGAACCGGTTGTACTTAGGGCTTACTTAGCCATTAAGCCATTAAAGTAATTTTTTTTAACAAAAGTAACAATATAGGAAGCATGATCTAAAGAAAATGTATACAAAAGTATTATAAAAGTAAATTTTTAAGGTATATTATAGCATATAAAATTAAAAAAAAAAAGTTTTGAGGGCCTTGAAAAATTATGTCCTAAGTACAATATTGTTGAGAGCATGATTGCTGAGAGCATGATTTTTGTACAACCTTAATAATTTAAGTCAGCCCTAAGTACAACTTTAATGGCTTAAGTCAGCCCAAAATAAGGCCCTAAATAATTTTTGTATTTAAAAAAAAAACCTAAAATCAACAATATTCGTTAGCTTAAGGAAAAACATTGGTTGGATAAAAATGTATTACTATAAATTACTTTTACCAATATAAAAACTTTCAAATGTTTAAACCAATACAGCATTCCAAGGGTTATTTAAAATTAATTGTCTGTTTAGGCTTCGAGTTGTCTTGAGTAAGGTACTAGTAATTAGATTGATTGTCACAAATTATCATAAGGTTGTCGTGTCAACTCATCAATTAATGAAATCAAGAATGGAGAGGATGTTCATCCATTTTTGTAGTTACTTTCAGGAGATTTGCATGGTAGTTACGAAGTAAATATTAGATACAGTTGTTGTACAATGTCATCATACTAATGTGGTACAATAGATTAATAAATTAGAGTCACATATTAATGCGAATCTTCTTAATGAACAGTGGTGAGTTTTAAAATTTGAAATTTTTTAGTTAAAT
The DNA here is from genome assembly GCA_033060915.1 of Euryodendron excelsum. Classification (NCBI taxonomy): domain Eukaryota; kingdom Viridiplantae; phylum Streptophyta; class Magnoliopsida; order Ericales; family Pentaphylacaceae; genus Euryodendron; species Euryodendron excelsum. Next base: position 48,791,803 of record CM065377.1, on the reverse strand, counting down.
CAAGATGAAATTATGATAATAAATATTTAACATTAGTATATGAATGCATATTATTAACCTGTTATAGCAAATTAATACAATGACATAATAAAACCATTGTGACTAATATTCTCTCTCGGAGTTATCACAGTAGTGTTCAACGTTCATTACTCTCTGGTAGAAAATATTCAAAATTCCTCTCTGTGGAGCATGCCCTGTTGACTTGGCGAAGACGATATATATCCGTGGTCTTCTAGAGATGTAGACTTTTGTTTGGCAGGTTTCCTTTCCTGCGAGGTCATTTCCAGCGGATTATTTACTTCCTAGTAATCATTTTCTTCTCTTGCAGAGGTTTATTACTACCTAAAACATATATATAATACTCCAACACATGGATTACATGTGATCTGTAATAATTAGAGAGGGGGATAGTTATGGACTCGACTCACTCTTCCTTCTTCCAAGTTTTGACTATACAATGTAAAGACGAAGTTAAACTCAAATCCAAAGGGGCAGCTACCACTCTCAAAAATTTTACCTGTAATTTTGAAAAATAATTTTTTGATTTGCCTCTTGAAAATTTGTAAATGTCTAAATAACAATTATGCTTTAAATTTCATTTTACTTATTATATATATAAGTCTTACATATATATAAAAGTCAAGTGTCCTATATAAATTATGAAAAAAAATTCTTTAAGTTGTGAGTAATTGTTATTGCCCTAAGTGAATTTTTTGGGTTAGCCACCATTTAAATATGCAGTAAAAAAGTGTTCCACAAAAAAAGTTTCAAAAACAACTTGCCCAATTATGGAATGTAAGTCATTTTGGGGCTTTCACGGAAATTTATTTTCTTAAAAAAATATCTGTGAAGGCCTTAAATGAATTTCCTAGCTTAGCCACCATTTCAATATGCAGCAAAAAAGGGTTCCACAAAAAATGTTCCAAAAAGGACTTGACAAATTATGGAATGTAAGTCATTTTGGGACCGAAAATTTAATTTTCGAAATGAATTTTCTGACTCAGTCACCATTTCAATATGCAGTAAAAAAAGGTTCCACAAAAAATGTTCCAAAAACGACTTATCGAATTATGGAATGTAAGTCATTTTGGGGCCTTCACGGAAATTTATTTTGTATCGTCAGACTCTCACCAATTCGATAGTTCCTCGACCTCAAGCATTGAGTAAATGAGAGAGTGTGAAGAGCCTCTCCTCTTTCTCTATATAGTGCATCTTTCTTCACAATATCATCCTCTCCAAATCCTCCTCTTCTCAATTCACCACTACTGTTGTAGAGTTATTGGTAGGCTTGGGGATTGAAATCGAGCAAAATCGTCCATGTTGGTTCCGACTTAAGAACAACGGCGTGTGGATCTGTGTAAACCAAGTTTGTTTGGTACTGTTTGGCTGTTGAGAAAATGGTGGAAAACCATAGAAAATGATTTTGAAATTTTTACACTTGTTCTTGGTTAATTGGAATTGATTACATCAATTGAGTCAAATAGTCATTAGGTCTCAATATGATATAAACCTATTCTGGGAAAAAAAACTTTTGTTCCTGGAAATCGTCGAAAACAATTGAATTACAGGTTTGGCTTCTTCAATTGAATTCATGAGTCGAATATACTTTTGGGTTTCAACCGAGTGGAAAGCTGTTTGATAAACTTTTATTTTTGAAAGTATTTTTGAAGTATTAAACAAACACCGGAAAATTAAAAAAAAAAATTTTTTGAGTAAAATATTTTTTCAAAAAAATTATTTTTCAATGTAAAATATTTTACATTGAAACAAACAGCCTAACTGTTGCGGATTTGAATTCTCTAATGTAATGGATCCAAATCCCACTTTTGCGTAAATGCAAGGAAAGTTCCAATGGAAAAGTCTTCACCATACCTTATTTTCCACAACAGACACATTTCCTCTATCTGGGGCCCAAGAAATAAAAATGGCTTTATTGACCCGCTTCAGTAAGTCGTCAGCAATTATTTTCTTCTTCCCTACTCATTTCCTCAACATATCCGAGTCTGATTTTCATAAATTAAACTCCAAACAATGGCCACGGATCAAGGATTCAAGGGTTTGATCACCATGGTCCATGATCCTGTCCTTCAAAATCTCCAGAGTCCTCCCGTTTTTGTGCTTTCTTTGGTTTAGTAACCTAATCACAAAAGTTAGCAAGAAAACAGTTAAAAATCGATTGAAAAACTTAATACGAATCTTGTTACGAAACTATTGCAAAACTTAAAAAAGAACATTTAGAAACTTAGTGGAAATTTAATAGAAATCTATATTAATACTTCAATACATTCTTAGAACTTAAATAAAAAATTGTGTCCAAATAGTTTCCAAAGTTTCCTAAGATTTTTTCTTTAATTTTTTAAAAGTTTTCATCAAGTATCTGAAATGTTTCTCTGTACTTGAAGTGCGTTTATTGCAAAATGCACTTTCCCTTTAAATGAGTTTCCTGACAAACATGATTGCAACCTATGTCCTTGCAGAATCAAGTATTTCAAATTCTATAGCATGGATTTTGATTAAAATTTAAATCTTAGAATAGTTTGAATTTTTCTCACTATGGTATATCAAACATAATTGTCAAATCAAGTTTACTCTTCGCTAATGTAGATCTTGAACGCAAACAAGTTTTTTGTTGATACAAGAAAGTGGGGAACCTCATCACAAGTACTTATAGTCATCATAGTTGCAGCAGTGCTCTCTGTATTGCTCTACGCTGTTCGTTTATGTTTCCTAAGTAGGAAGGCAAAGATGAAATACGATGCTCTTCAAGAAGATTTCGGTAAGCAGCGAGAAATGAAAAAGGAAAAATGCTTTCATGTCTACTATTGTTGTGACCAAATTAAGTCTTGCAGTGATACATAGACAAATCCATTACATTTACTTTGCGATTTGTTCAGTTGGTAATGAAACCAAAGCAGATCAGTCATTGCAATATGATTTGATTACAATTCAAGCTGCCACGAACAACTTCTCCGATGATAACAAAATTGGTGAAGGTGTATTTGGTAATGTCTACAGCGTAAGAAGTTAGTTGCATCTAATTGTACTTTATTTCAATTATGTAAAAATACAATCACTCAAAAGTTTAGAAACTTTCGAAAAAAAAAAATTTTTTTAAAAATTGCAATGGATGTTACATATTCTCAGGGTACACTTCCCAAAGGACAAAAGATAGCTGTCAAGAGGCTATCTCGAAACTCGGGGCAAAGTGCAGAAGAATTCAAGAATGAGGTTGTGATGGTAGCCAAGCTTCAACACAAAAATCTAGTGAAGCTACTGGGATTCTGCTTGGAAGGAGAAGAAAAGATACTCATCTACGAATTTGTGACCCAAAAAAGCCTCAACCACTCTCTGTTCGGTCTGACATATATATCTGAGCAACACTTGCTATTAAATTATCCTTTCATTTAATTTCACAATAACTGATTTTCTTGAATGCGCATTCTCCAAAGCTTACATCCTTTGAAAATAACAAGTAATATCAATTATGAAAATAACTATGCATGTCAAACACAGACAGCATCAAAAGATTAGTAGTTTTTATCCATGAGCCTTGAGAAGCATTTGGCATGCTATTTCATGTATTCTTGTGCTTGAATTTGCATTCCAAATTGGATAACACATGTTGTCAAGTCTAATTCCTTATTGCTAACTTGAATATCTTTTCTGATCAATGTACAGAACCAGAAAAGCACGAAAACTTGGATTGGTCAAAGCGCAGCAAGATTATACGAGGGATAGCTCGAGGGATTATTTATCTTCATGAAGATTCCGGAGTTGGAACTATTCATCCTGATCTCAAACCCATCAATATTCTGTTAGATGGGATATGAATGCAAAAATTTCAGATTTTGGCACGACAAGGATTTTTGGCATGGATCAAACTCAAGTAAATGCAAGTAGAGTTGTTGGAACATGGTAAGTGTGGAGTTCTCACATCCCCTGTCTCATAATTAGTCAATGACACAGTGTCACGGGACGACTCTAGCGGGTCAAGTATGTCTGTTACCGGCTAGGGACGTCCACGTGTGGCGCTTGCTATGCCCCCGAGCAAGCCCGCCAAGCAACAAAGCACTCCCCACAATTTACAGCGGTTGCACAAATTTAAGACAAATGGCACTGAAATATGAACATTCTCATTACTTGAAAGGCAACATTTACAACGCTTACAATGCTAGAAAGCAAGTAAGAAAGAGCTTGAAAGCTTTACAATTTACCGGGTAGGAGGTGGTCAATACATGTACCCCCCCTAATATAGCATTTTTAGCCATTACAAAACTGACAAGAGAAAACATTAACATGGCCGAGGAGTTATAATGCCTCGGCAGAAAATCTAAACTAAATCCAAAAATTACAATATTTGACAATGGAAAACTACATGATAAAAGCTATACATGGAAAAAAAACCTAGCTTAATTTGCCCTCCGGAGCTAGGAGAAATGCCACGCCAAAGTTTGACAAAAAGGGCAAGAATGTGCAAATCTTGGCATTGGCCTTTCTCATAGCTCGGAGGGAATTACATCGAGAGCTTGCTAGGCCAAAAAGTCCTAACTATATACAATGTTTTGGACCCCGGGTTGTGCGGCAAATTATGCACGAATCATCATGTTGACACGGGGCCTTTGTTACTTCGTGCTGTTATGGCCACTTGTTGGGCACGGCTGGGCACCAGAGTGTGCAAGTGTTGGGGCACTGTGGCGCTGCTGGGCGCTGGGGCGCGCAGGTGCTGGGGCATTGGGGCGCGCAAGTGTGGGGCGCTGCTGGGCGCAGGGGCGCGCAGGTGCTGGCGCTGGGGCGCTGCTGGGCGCAGGAGCGCGCAGGTGCTGGGGTGCTGAAAGGCAGCCCGTGACATTCTCCCCCACTCGAAGGGTCGCCGTCCTCGGTGACTTCTGGGCTAGATAGGCTTCAATGTGATCGGCAAATTCTGTTAAGTCTGTGGCCTTTTCCCAGCTGGTCTCATCGTCTCCAAGTCCCTCCCATTTCACCAAGTATTCAAGGAATGTTTTGCGAGAAGCAGTGTTCATTCGATCTGCTAGAATTGCTTCTACCTGCTTCTTTGGAGGCTTGGCCGTGATCAATGGTCGTCGAGGAACATTGCGGGATAAGTCTTCCATGTCAGCATGATAGGGCTTGAGGAAGCTGACATGAAAGACAGGATGAATCTTCATCCAGGAAGGAGGGTCGACCTTGTAAGCACACTTACCAATCTTTTTGACAATTGTAACCGGTCCTTCATACTTGCGAGCAAGTCGTCTGTCTCGCCCTCGAATAAATTTGCGTTGTTCTGACAAGAGCTTGACCAGAACTTGATCCCCCACCTTAAACTCTAACGGCCGCCTCTTTTCATCAGCCCATTTCTTCATCTTGTTGGCTGCTTTATTTAGGTAGGCTTTGACAATATCAACATCCCTCTGCCAATCTCTTGCAAACTGAAAGGCTCTTGGTGACTTCCCTGTGTAAGGTCCTTCCACCGTATGGGGTAACAGGGGTTGTTGGCCAGATATTACCTCAAAAGCACTCTTCCCAGTGGAGCTACTCTTTTGGGCATTGAAACATAGTTGAGCAATGTCAAGGAGTGGTACCCAATTACGTTGGTTGGCATTAACAAAGTGACGTAGGTACTCCTCTAGCATGCTGTTGAACCGCTCAGTCTGGCCATCTGTCTCCGGGTGGTAACTCGAAGACATGTTTAGTTGTGAACCGAGAAGCTTGAAAAGTTCAGACCAAAAGCTGCCGGTGAAGCGTGTATCTCGGTCACTAACAATACTCTTTGGCATGCCCCAATATTTGACCACGTACTTGAAAAAGAGTCTGGCCGTTTCTTCAGCTGATAGATACTTGGGTGCAGGCACAAAGGTAGCATATTTGGAGAATCTGTCAACAATTGAAAGAATAGTCCCAATATCTCCTACTTTGGGCAAGCCGGTGATGAAGTCAAGTGATACACTCTCCCATGGTCGAGATGGCTCTGGCAAAGGCTCAAGCAAACCAGCTTTCTTTTTATGTTCAGGCTTGTCCTGCTGACAGATGAGACAAGTGCGCACATATATTCATCAACATCATCCCGCATATGAGGCCAATAATATCCCTGCTCTAGCAAGGCAAAAGTTCGCTCAGTCCCTGGATGACCTGCCCATTGTGTGTCATGACACTCAGTCAAGAGTGCCCTTCTCAATCCCCCGGCTCTTGGTACATAGAGTCGATTGCCCGTTGTTGTGAGCAAACCATCTTGCACCCAGAACTGGCGGGTTTTGCCCCCCTTGACAAGGTACACTAGGCTTTGGGCCGTTGAGTCCTTATCCAAGTGAGCACGGATGCGATCACGCACCCCAGTCGATGGAGTAGAGATGGTGCAGACACGCTGACAAGAGGCAAGCTCCGCCCTCCTGCTCAGTGCATCTGCCACATGGTTGGTGGCGCCGGCCTTGTACTCTAAGGCCACATCAAACTCGGCCAACTTCTCTTGCCACCTAGCTTGTCTGGCGTTGAGCTTGGGTTGTGATAAAAAGTGACTCACAGCTGTGTTGTCGGTTTTCACCACAAACCGTTGTCCCAACAAATAATGCCTCCACACTCTGAGGCAGTGAATTACAGCTAGAAGTTCCTTCTCGTGGGCCGTATATCGCCGCTCAGCATCACTTAACTTTCGGCTTTCATAGGCCACTGGATGCCCCTCCTGTAATAAGACTCCCCCAAGTGCAAAATCAGAAGCATCTGTCTGTACTTCGAATGGCTTGGAGACATCCGGAAGAGCCAAGACCGGGTCATTGGACATAGACCGCTTCAGCTCGTCAAAGGCTTGTTGACACTTCTCTGACCAAACCCACCCGTTGTTCTTCTTCAACAATTCTGTCAATGGGGTGGCAATCTTCGAGTAGCCTTCCACAAACCGCCTGTAGTAATTTGCTAAGCCTAAAAAAGATCTTAGCTCAGAAACACCTGTAGGAGCTTGCCACTCTTGGATCGCTTTGACTTTGTCTAGGTCCATCCGGATTCTCCCTCGCTCCACAATATGTCCCAAGAATTTGATACACTCCTGGGCAAAGGAACACTTCTCCAGCTTGGCATACAATTGATTCTCCCTTAGCTTCTGGAACACCAGTTTCAAATGCTTCATGTGCTCCTCCAAAGTTGAACTGTACACCACGATATCATCAAGGTACACCACCACAAATTTGTCAAGATACTCCCGGAACACTTCATTCATAAGAGTAGAAAATGTGGCTGGTGCATTTGTGAGGCCAAACGGCATGACCAAGAACTCAAATGAGCCATACCGAGTGACGCACGTAGTCTTCGCTTCATCCCCCTCCTTAATTCTCACCTGATAATAGCCTGACCGTAAATCTAACTTCGAGAAATACCGTGCCTGGCTCAACTGATCAAATGAATCTGCGATAAGAGGAAGAGGATACCGGTTCTTGATGGTAATCTTGTTGAGAGCTCTATAGTCAATACACATCCTCAAACTACCATCGTGCTTCTTCTGAAATAGCACAGGTGCTCCATATGGTGCTTTGGAAGGCCGTATAAAACCCGATTCAATCAACTCTGAGAGCTGCTTCCTCAATTCTTGCAACTCGGGAATGGCCATCCTATATGGTGCACGTGCTGGTGGTTTTCCCCCTGGCAAGAGCTCAATCTCATGATCTATGCTCCTCCTGGGCGGAAGTCTCTTGGGCAGTTCTTCAGGCATCACATCTTTGAACTCCTTTAAGACCTTCTCGATGGATTTGGGAATAGGCCCCGCCTCCATAAACTCCTCAATAGATAGGGCAGCGATCCACGTTGGTTCATGTCTCCTGGCCCCTTTCTTTAACTGCATGGCTGAAATAAACTTTTCAGCGTTGTTAGTTGACATAGTGGAAATGAGGCATGGCTTCTTTCCCATTATACACATCGTCTGATTATATGGCATCACGGCTGTCATGGTCTCCCTTAAGAATTCCAACCCGAGGATAGCTTGAAAGTCATCCATGGGCACCGCTGTGAAGTTTATGCGCCCCTCCCACGAGCTCACTTTAACAGCGACTGACTTGGCAATACCATAGATTGGTTGGGCCGCCGAATTCACTGCTTTGATCCGACTAGTGTCCTTCTCTAAGGACAAGCCCAGTCTCTCCACCTCCGTACCAGCCACAAAGTTATGGGTGGCTCCAGTGTCCACAAGTGCACGGATGGGCTTACCGTTGACTTTGATGTCGACAAACATAAGCCCCATGGTGGTTACCTTCTTCTTCTTCCCCTCAACGGGATCCCCTAGCTCCTCAATCTGTCTAGGCTTGGAATCAACTCCTTTACCCTTTCTGACTTTAGAACTAGAAGCTTGCTTCTTCACTGCATTCACCATGTGAAATGCCCCTACTCTGGAGCCCGTCCTCGAACCATGCTTCCCACTATGCCTCGATCTAGTGTCCCCCTCACTCTCACTGCCACTGTCCTCACTCTCTTCCCAGCATAGATCAGAACCGGAAGATTGGAGGGCGTTCAGTGCTTTCTTCTGAGGACAGTCTGCTATCTTGTGCGGCCCTTGGCATAGATAACAAGTAATTGGCCCCCTGGGCTTGTCTCGATTATAGTCCTTCCCCTGTCCTCTGGAGTAGTTGTTGTTGCCCTTGCTTCCGTCTCCCTTGTGAAAAGACCCTTTATCGGCTCCCCCACTCTTGGGTTTACCATGCCCAACTGACTTATTGCCTCCCCCACTCTTGCTAGAAGAACTCCTATCTTGCTGGCGTTGCGGTTCAGTAGCATAATCAATTAGGCATTCTGCTGCGGACTGAGCACTAGACAAGTCCTGCACCCTCTGACGGTGTAGTTCAACTCTAGCCCAGGGCTTCAGCCCTTTAAGAAAACAAAAGAGCTTATCCTTTTCTGACATGTCTCGGATGTCGAGCATCAGGGCAGAAAATTGCTTGACGTAGTCTCTAATGGTTCCTGTGTGTGCCAATTTGCGTAGAGCACGCCTGGCATTGTACTCCACATTCTCAGGAAAGAACTGTAGTTTGAGCTCCCCCTTCAGCTCCTCCCACGTTGTTATTGTGCAGATTCCCTGCTGAATTTCATCATACTTGGTGCGCCACCAAAGCTTGGCATCACCACTGAGATACATTGTGGCCATCGAAACTTTTTGCTCCTCCTCAGCACGAACAGCTCTGAAATACTGTTCCATGTCAAAGAGAAAGTTATCAAGTTCCTTGGCATCCCTGGCACCCCCGTAGGCACGAGGCTCCGGCACCCGTAAGCGAGGCGCGTCAGACATCGTCGCCACCGTTGGGCCACGGTTGCCATTTCCTCCGTTGCCGCCTCCCAAGGCAACGAGGCGTGTCACCACATTGACACGGTTGTTCGCATCTTCTAAATCATGCCGAAGGCTAACAATCTCTGCCCGAAGGGCTTCGGCATCTCCGGATGGGGTAGAGCTGGCTGAAGCCCCTGTTTCAGCCCTCTGTTGCTCCATTGCCCTAATCCGTTCCTCCAGTCGTGAGACCACTCCGGCAAATCCCTCGACTTTGTTTTCCAAAATGTCAATTCTCTGTGCTTGAGTCACCATGCTGAAATTGTTTTGGCTACACGAAAGCTGCTAGGCCACAGTCACGTTGTGGCTCTGATACCAACTGTCACGGGACGACTCTAGCGGGTCAAGTATGTCTGTTACCGGCTAGGGACGTCCACGTGTGGCGCTTGCTATGCCCCCGAGCAAGCCCGCCAAGCAACAAAGCACTCCCCACAATTTACAGCGGTTGCACAAATTTAAGACAAATGGCACTGAAATATGAACATTCTCATTACTTGAAAGGCAACATTTACAACGCTTACAATGCTAGAAAGCAAGTAAGAAAGAGCTTGAAAGCTTTACAATTTACCGGGTAGGAGGTGGTCAATACATGTACCCCCCCTAATATAGCATTTTTAGCCATTACAAAACTGACAAGAGAAAACATTAACATGGCCGAGGAGTTATAATGCCTCGGCAGAAAATCTAAACTAAATCCAAAAATTACAATATTTGACAATGGAAAACTACATGATAAAAGCTATACATGGAAAAAAAAACCTAGCTTAATTTGCCCTCCGGAGCTAGGAGAAATGCCACGCCAAAGTTTGACAAAAAGGGCAAGAATGTGCAAATCTTGGCATTGGCCTTTCTCATAGCTCGGAGGGAATTACATCGAGAGCTTGCTAGGCCAAAAAGTCCTAACTATATACAATGTTTTGGACCCCGGGTTGTGCGGCAAATTATGCACGAATCATCATGTTGACACGGGGCCTTTGTTACTTCGTGCTGTTATGGCCACTTGTTGGGCACGGCTGGGCACCAGAGTGTGCAAGTGTTGGGGCACTGTGGCGCTGCTGGGCGCTGGGGCGCGCAGGTGCTGGGGCATTGGGGCGCGCAAGTGTGGGGCGCTGCTGGGCGCAGGGGCGCGCAGGTGCTGGCGCTGGGGCGCTGCTGGGCGCAGGAGCGCGCAGGTGCTGGGGTGCTGAAAGGCAGCCCGTGACACACAGTCATGCAGTAGAACTTTAAAGGGAAAAGAAAAAACAGAGAAGCTTCTCTTTGAGATAGAATGAAAAAGAGGTTTATTAAATCTTCAATGGTCTGCTGGTTTATGTACCCCTAATAGAATTTAGAAGATTTTCGTGTTGTCTTCTTACTTTTGTTACTATACTAATGGTACTTGCTTGCAGTAGTTACATGCCTTCAGAATATGTCATTTGTGAACAATTATCTGTGAAGTCGGACGTGTTTAGTTTTGGAGTCTTAGTTTTAGATATCATAAGTGGCAATAAAGACAATAGTTTTTACCAATCAGACTGTGCTGAGAACATGATGAGCTACGTGAGTCAAAATAATAATTCTAATTATTATTCTTCTTCTTAGGGTTAATATCATCGCCTCCACAACTCATATACGATGAATTCTTGCAGGCTTGGAAGCTCTGGAGGGATGGAACGCCCTTGGAACTGATGGATACGAATCTGGAAGGGTCTTATTCAAGAAGTGAAGTCACTAGATTCATCCATATTGGCTTGTTGTGTGTCCAAGAAGATCTGGATGCCAGGCCCTCCATGGAAACGGTAGTTCTAATGTTCAACAGTGACTCTATTCCTCTGGCAGTTCCTAAACAACCTGCAATCTTAGCTAGCACCAAAACAGGATCAAATACTCCAAATGGCCTAGAGTCGGATGAGTCCCCAACCAAGTGAATGCCAGAATCTGAAAAGTCTAGGCCATGTTAAATATTCAAGAATAGCTCTTATGGTGTGTGAGATGGATAACCTTAACCTCCCCACAAATTAAATATGTAATAGTGTTTTTACTTATTCACTTGTCTGTAACTCTGTTACCTCATTCCTCTTTTATAATTATGGCTGTAGCCATAGGCAATATTTGGGAGTCCTATAAGAGGTAGACCATGTGACATGATTTTGAGTATGTTTATAACTCAACTCTGTCAATAAGGTACAAATTTGCTCGAAAAACAGAAGCGTGCTTTTAACCTTTTTTTTTTTATTTTTTGGTCAGGTGCTTTTAACGTTGACTAATATCTATACTTGGAAATTCGGCCCACTCGACCAGGTTCGTCCTTGGGTGCTTTTGGGCTGAGCTTCTTGGGCTCCTACCATAGTACGGGCTGTTTTAGGCTACACCAAAACCAAAAACTCCAGGGCCAGGCCTAGCCAGTGGCCCTAGGTGGTATTGGGCTTATAACCGGCTAGGGCTTGGCCCAGTTTGTGAGGGCCAGGCACGCCAATCGTGCCTAGCCCATTTTTAAATCAAAATCTTTAATGCATATTTTTTTGTAGACATTTTATCAATGACATTAAAATTTATGAATTACAAGAGTATATTTAACATGGTGGAGAAAATTGCATCACTACAAGTCTACAAGGCAAGTATATCCCCACTAGTTATAGTTATATTTTGTTTATGGGTGAGCTTCAGACTTATGGGCTTATGGGTGCCAGCTTCGGGCCTGGCCGAGCTCCAGAATGTCTCCCACTCATAGAGGGTTTGGGCCTGGGCTGGCTCAGACAGGCCTTAGTCCAAATTTACATGCTTATCTATTCCAATTTCATCGGCATAGCCATTACCACGAGCCTTGTGTAGTGCTAAAGGTATTGGGTATAAAATATGAAATACAAAAATAGCCTTTTCGCATGCGCAGTAAAATTATGCATATTTGACTTACGCTTTTTCTCTATGCCAATTTTCACATATGTAACTTAAAAGATTGGGCTGGAATGAGAGTGGCCGGGTAAAAGAAGATGCTATATCTTATCCCAACATGAAAATTGTTCCAACCTTTCCCAGGAAGATATTATCTTCGAACTTATACATATTTTCTCTTGGGGCATGTCGTGGATCTTGAAACTGACTTGGTCAACACAGGCTTTACGATTGCTTTCAAGTAAATTGGATTTTTCTTGTCTGGACCCAATATTCAAATGAGGTCATTTCTGGCTATTGATTTACTTGTATTATTTTACTTTTATTTTTGAAAGGCCTTATTCTGGAGTTTGATTGGGATGCTAAAATAGTGTCTCAAACTTAGAATATTAATTAGGTCCTTTTTTGTCATTGTTTAAAAAAAATTTAGTTTTTATTTTTATTTTTTTTCTGTTTTTCGTTTTGAAAACACCATCATTTTCATATCATTTTTATTTTCCTATGGTAGTAGACTAGTAGTTCATAGAACAATTAAAATTTGTTCCCTATAATTGGTGGATTTCCATAAATTAGTTTACTCAATACCAATAATATTTTTAATTTTTTTTGAGAAGAAAAAAAATTAAAAAAAAAAAACCAAATGCACCAATATTTTGGTCTTGGTAGCAAAATGTGAAGGAAATGAATAGTACTTGTCAAAAAAATTCATGTTTGGTTTAGTTACTCGAGATTAGGACATGTAATTAGGACTTGAGTACTACGGAATTACTCATGAAGTCTCATGTTCGTGATGCTATTTGGAAACTTTACACAATAAAGTGCAACAATTGAAATTATCTTTTACCTGTAAAAGAATTCAAATTTGAATGGCTACGTGAGAAAGAAAATTGATTGTAATGGACACTGTCGCTACAGAAGAACCTAATTTTTCTCGTAGTGTCTATATACAAATAGAAGATATAAAGCTATGTAGAAGATTCATTATGTGATTGTAAGTCTTATCCCTTAATTATCTTTTAGTTGAATGTGTTTCACCTCCGAACTTGAAGTTCATTTTTCATCTGGAGCATGAATTGGATCCATATACAGAGGCAAATAGTTTCTCATAGAAACAACCATAGTTACCAGAAAACTTTGTTGAAAAGGGAAAACTTGCTTATAGAACAGAGACGAAATTCTCGTGAAGTTTTAAGAAAAAATTTTAAGAAATGTTTTTGAGAAATTCTAACATAATTTATAAAATCTCGTTAGAATCTCTTAAATATTGTCATGGAAACCCTACAAACTCGCTTCTTCTAATTTTTTTTTATATTTTTTATATTCTCGAATCTTATTTTTTAACAATAATGTGTAATTATTTTAATAAATTTTTAAAAAAATTGTGTAGTTTTGTTATTTTAGTTGATCATAAAAGTAGTTTAATACTTTTTGTTGATATTCTTAAAAAAATGTCTTGTAGATATTATGCTTAGTTTTATATCCCCTAAGCTTCCTGTTTCTATATAGTATTTTTAGGCCATATTTCATATTTTCATTTCCTGTATCGTTTTTCATTTTCGTTTTTTGTTTTAGCAACTACAATAATAAATCTTCAAGCCAAGCTCGGGCATTTTATAGTTGTAATTTGTTTTCAGATATTAACAAAAGGCAAATGCTAATATGTGCTCTAAGGACACATTTTAATCATATTTTGTCTAGTTGTACGTAGTGTTAGTAATTGTGTTTTCAATATTAAAAATTGTGAAAATACAAATTTTAATACATTGTACAATCAGATAAAATATGCTTAAAATATACCCTTAGAGCACATGTTAGCAAAACCTTTAACAAAATTATCAAACTCTGGTCCGGTTTTGTCTTGGCCCAACAATGTTTAGATATCATTGAACACCTCTAGGTTTTGCCCCAAGAGCGCAGTGATTAAGGCTTAATCAACATTACAATCAAAACTACCTTCTCGAAAATTGCATATCAACAGAAGAACTTACGAAAAAGGTCTTTGTTAGTTTGTCAATTTCATCCCGACTACAAAATATTCCATACTCAGTTTCTTATCCTTCTTCCCAAATATGAACTGACAAATTAATCAACGTTCAATAAGTTGCTTGACCACAAAGTGAACATACCCAATTGAAAGAAGTTTGTCCTCAATTCTTCTTCATTTGTTACAGTTACACATGATAGTTTTGCAAAGTAATTTTGCCACTTTCATGAAAAATATTGATCTTGTAATATTAGCCTTCAACCCTTTCCAGTAAATGTCCCTATAACTCAAATGTATGTAGTTTATGCTCCATGACTGCATTATTTGTTTTCCTTTCAGCAATAAGCCTACAATTGTAGGGATGGATTGTCTTCCTTCCGGTGTGCACTCAAGAAGGCCAAAAAATATGCTTTTTCGTTAACCAGACGGTGCCCTTACTTGGAACGGTAAACGAGACAAGCTTGAAGATTCTTTAAATTTGGTTTGATAATTTTAACGATTATTAAAATTATTCAAAATTTTATCTAAAAATCAAAACATCATCATTAATCATAGACAGAGTTGTCATGATCATCATCATTAATCACTGTTGTTAACGTCATTGCCCACGTTAACCATTGTCGTATGCGTTGGCTCTTGCACGCCGTCCAACAGAAGATTAATTTAATAATTCTCCTCTTTACAAATATTTAATCTTTAATATAATCGTTCTTTTTTCCAATTCTTCTGCGGGTCCTGCTGGAGTTTTTCATGGTTGATGACGTATATACTCTATGCTACATATATACATATATATTTACACACTCTTTAAAAAATATTACAGCTATCAACTTTTATCATTACATTTTCATCATTATTAAATACGAAATCTTATATTTCATAGTGCTGAAAGTGCCGCGGCTCTAGCATTATTAATACTTCTTGCACTTATTATATTTGTATAATGGAGCTGACACATACTTGTGGAGCTTCTTAACAAAATCGATAGTGGAAAAAGTTGTGGAAGAAAGGTTAAAAAATATATACCATGACAGTAGAATTGAAGGCAAGTTCATCTTTTCATTTTTTCCTCATTTGTTACACTTACATACTGATGGTTTTAATTGAGCCTAGCAAAAGTAGCTTAATTTTTATAGTATATATAAAATTATCAAGTTGGATTAAAAAAAATTTTCAACTTGGGAATGTTTTAAAGTTTAACATTTTTACATAATAAGTTAATTTAAAACGAATTTTTAACGAGCTAAACTCGAGTAGTTTGATTTGTTTTATAATTCTCTTCTCAAACAGTAATAGGTGAATCAGAGGAGTTGATTCACCAATCTTTTCCAGTCAATGGATGGCCCGTTGGTTGACTGTATACAGGTCTAGGTCAATGGTTCTGTTAAGGCTCAATCAACATTACAATTTAAATCACATTCTAAGAAACTTCATATCAGCTAGGAATATTGATTATATAGGAAAGCTACATGCCGCAACTATTGAATTTAACCTCTTCGTGCAATCTGTATCACTTGCTTGGAATTGCCTAAAACATCTGTTTAAAGTAGTTGAGTTGTTAATTCATCAAATAGTTATTGATGTGGTTTCAGCCTAAAACCTTTTTTCCCAAACAAAATCCGATCAACTCATAGGTATTCAGTTAAGACTCTGTGGCTGCATTATATTCGTCGAAAACTCAATTCTTGAAGAAAAAGTTTGTACAAAATAATAATACTGTACTGAAATTTTTGAAATTATGAGCCAAGTATATATATATATATATGTATGTGTGTGTGTTTTCATATCATGACTCTGGTTTTTTTGTATTTCAAAGTCCAAGACCAAAGCGCATGATTTAGGCAACTACAGTCATTGGTTATCTCTATACTGGAAAGCACTCAATAAGGCAAGTTATGTCTACTCCAAAACCCATGATATTGCTTGTGTGTTATTATTTGTTTTCTGTACTCTATGATCTTGTTCATGCTGATCCTCCCTATCACGTTTGTTCAAACACAACCATTTCTACAGATAAGAATACTCGATTTCAACAAGAAGACCTAAATAAACTTCTTCTTTCTTTGTCCTCAAATGCTTGTCTCCCACTTCTACAAAACCTCTGTGGTAACTCACCCAGAGAGAATCTATGCTCTCTTTCTGTGCTATAAATACGTTACAAAACATAACTGTGACAGATGCATGGCGAGTGCAGAACAAGATGTTCAAAGGTTGTGTCCAAATGCAACTGAAGCAGTCGTGTGGGAGGAATATTGTCAGTTGCGCTACTCTAATGAAACATTCTTCGGCCACTAGGATCTCACGAGAAATATATATCAAGTAAACCAGCAAAATGATTCAGAACCAGATCGATTTAGATCCGTTGTGAATCTCATATTACATAATCTTACCAAGAGGGCGGTTTTTGACCGTTCAACAGGTATGCATGTATGCTGCTGGAACAACAGAATTTACAGGTTCAGACAGAATATATGCTCTTGTAGAGTGCACTACAGACTTGTCCCAGATGACTGTAACACATGCCTTGAGACCGCGATAATAAACGTTTCAAATTGGTGCTATTTTACTCGAGGCGCAAGAATTCTAAGTCCTAGTTTCTATTTGAGGTACGAGTTTTATGCTTTTTATGGAGGCCTAACTGAACTAAACAATCCAACACAAAATCCAAGTACTGCAAGTAACTTCTTACAAATTGTATCTGCCTAGATAAAAATGTAACCAGACAAGTACTGAGCAGCAAATTTTAAGGTTTTTTTTTTTTGTTTGTGTGTTTTTGAGTTGCAAAAGAAAGCAGCCGAAGGCACCACTGGATGATTGTATTCCTTGTAATTGCATCAGCTTTTCTAGCGGTAGCACTACTCGGTTCCTGTGTCTACTGCCTTGCAGTGAGGAATAAAACTAAGAAGGGTAAACGACTCTAGCTAGCTGATTTTTGTTTTTTTTTTTTTTTATCTCATTTATGTCCTATACACACATAAATACGTATATATGTGCACTATTAGAGACCTGTTATGTTTTATTTCAGGGGAAAACCATATTTCTAGTGAAGAAATTCAATTACATGATATCAGTGGCCCAAGTATCAATGAGTTCCTGCATCAGACTTTGCAAGGAAGGGACAACCTGACTCTCCAAGAATTTCCTTTCATTAATTTGGCAACTTTAAACGCAGCTACAGATAACTTCTCTGATTCAAATAAGCTTGGAGAAGGAGGTTTTGGCTCTGTTTTCAAGGTAAAAGGATTTTTTTGAACGGAAAAGAAATTGCAAAGCAGGTTTTATTTTCATTTTTCTGTTTGCAATTGGCTCGCTCTAGTATTATTTACCCACAAAACTTCCAAAAAAAAAAAAACAATTCTTCATATTTTAGGATATATTACCTGATGGGAAATAAGTAGCAGTGAAGAGGCTCTCAACAAGTTCAAAGCAAGGTTTAGATGAATTCACAAACGAAGTCCTATTAATACTGAAACTTCAACACAAGAATCTCGTTAGACTTTTGGGTTTTTGCATAGATGGAGAGGAAAAGCTGCTCATCTACGAATACATGCCCAATGGGATCCTCAATAACTTCCTTTTTGGTTCGTATTGTTCCATTCTTCCCAGTTCTCTTTACTTGAACATAGCAATTTTTATTCATACAAAATTTTAACTTAAAAAATTTAAGTATTGACCCAAGTGCAAGCTAGTTCTCCTGTTAATCTTTAAGTTCTGTTTCTGCTTTTGCATGATCAGATCGTAGCAAATCCTCACAAATGAATTGGAGCAGACGACAAAATATTATAAATGGAATTGCAAGGGGGATGCTATACCTTCATGAAGATTCTGGCCTTAGAATCATTCATAGAGACCTAAAAGCTAGCAATGTTTTACTAGACAGCAACATGAACCCCAAGATCTGATACTTTGAAATGGCAAGGATCTTTGGAGGAGGTAATGGTGATGCTAGCACTGATAAACTTGTTGGAACATGGTGAGTTTACTCGTGTTCAATTTTCAAAAGCTTTTTCCAGAAAATTAGCCCAAAGTACAATCATATTATATGCTCCTTTTTTCTTTTGTTGCTTACTTTCTTGTTTTTCTGTCTCACTTTTTCTCCCCGGACAGTGGATGCATTGCTCCAGAATTTGCTATGAAGGACTATATTCCATCAAATCCGACGTTTTTAGCTTCGGTGTGCTCTTGCTTGAGATCATAACTGGGAACCGGAATGCCGGTTTCCATCTCTCCAAGTGTGCCCGTAGCCTCTTAGCCTATGTAAGTTTATTTTGCATTAGTTGGACCATACTTTTGGACACAATGTTCCTATTGCAAGGTCTGCTGATCAAGTGATTATATATATATTTAATCCCCATTGAATAATTGCTACAGGCATGGAAGCCATGGAATGAAGGAAAAGGAAAGGAATTGATCGATCCATTATTGATAAGACTCTTGTTGCGTTAATGAGTTCTTGAGATACATGCATATTGGTTTACTATGTGTTCAAGAAGATGCAAATGTCAGGCCTACCAAGTCGGTTGTTGTTGTTATGTTGAGAAGTGAGACTGTTACTCTTGAGTAACCTAATCGACTTGCCTTCTCTGTGAGGAGTTTCACAGATCACTATGAAATAAATGACGAGGGTTGTTCCAATAACGGATTAACATGCAGCTGCTAGTATTCTGGTTTGGTGATGGAGCCGATGAAGGATAGGTTGTAACTGAGATTGAAATCTTGTATAACATTGTAATTTGCTCTTACAGGCTACAATGTAGTTAATCTCATATGTAATTCAGAATTCTGCGAGGAAAAACGTGTACGGGATTAGATTGATGATAATTTATAAGCTTTGCTCATCCGAAAAATGAAATTAAAAATCACAATTATTCTAGTTTCTACCTTGAATGTCCTTTGGGTGACTCTTCTCAATTACCTATGCTTAGATGGTTTTAATATTTTAGATTAGCAAACTTATACAAGCCAAATACCTGCACCAAAGCCTTTACCAACTCGACATGGCTAGTAAATTCTCCCTTTTAACTTCAAACATAATTTATATCACCAACCCAAAATAATATATTATGTACATCGCTTTAGAAACGTGCGATAAATCAAAAGTGCATGGTCGCAATGCAACAATAACTTGGTGGAGTTCGAGGTTGATCCACAAAGAAGAGGGTCAACGCACATAAAAAAACTTACCTTAGTTTCGAAACTCCAGAAAAACACTCTAATAAAATAAAAAGAAAATAGTTTTGAAAGAGTTTATTTAACTACACTAATTATAGAAAGTTTGACTGAATAAAGAGAAAGTCTCTAGACCAATTATTCTAATCAATTTCTTCACTTAGAATTCTAGTGAAGGTTTTTGATAACTCAAATCATTGATTAGATCAGGAGTCTTTAATTCGGAAGATTTAGCAATAAAAACTTGAACTCTTCAATAATTAACCTTTGATTTATAATCAAATTAAAGTCATAAATTCATAACATCAATTTGTGTAATAAATATACTAAACTAGGATTTGTACATAAATATTACCGAACTTAGTAAAAAATTTAAGTTTTCATAATTATTTAGGGTTTGATCACAAAGAATTAAGAAGAAGATAAAAACATTGAAACTCAAATTACCTCCATTATCCTTGCGACATCTTCATTTAATCTTCACAATTGATCAGAATATGAGATTTAACTACTCAACTTTATGATAGATAAGCAAAATAGATATTGAAATATATTAAAAATGATTGAATATAATTACAAGCATTGAAAAACTATGAAAAGTAATAAAGTTCTATTTTAATATACTCCTAAAACTCTCAAATAAACCTTAAAACTCGTAAAACTAACTACTCCCCTAAAACGGGGCTCAAATCTGCCTTAAATAGTTTGTAGAAAGTCAGAATTTTAAAAAACTGTTCAAATTGATGGCCACACATTCGAACGGGCATTCGAACGACCATTTAATGCACTTCTAACGCACTTGTGACCCGATTCAAACAGAAAAAATACTCTCTAAAGTTTCTGACGCACTCTTGATGAATGTCGAACGTATTTCATTCACATGGCCATTCGAATAAGTGCTCGAACGGCATAAATGAATAGCTTTCAAAAAATCACATGAAATCGATATATTATGAATCCCGATAGCTTGCTAGTTTGAGAGATATGACCTTTCAAAAGTTTAACTTTAAGTTTTTCAATAACTTGTACTACAACTTCAGCAGCTTGTACTCTGATACTATTTACTTAAAATCTATATCCGAAGTTTGTTCGAAATCCTCCGATTTAAGTTCATTACCTATACAAAACAAAATAAACTTAATTAATACTAAATTATAACTAAAAAAGTATATGCAATATTAAACTAAAACTAACAAATAATTACACTTTTTTTAGCGCAATCAAATGTATGTAGAAATTCCTAGTTTTAATCGTGAAAATGATCAGTCGGTCAGTCCAAAAAAGCTATCAAGCCAAAGTCACAAAAAGCGTTTTAAATAAATAAAAAAATGGTAACCTTCACCTTTTGAAATTCTTTTTTCCACATTAAAGGCTACAATTGGGCATCCAGATAAGTTAAGCAGCATGTCTTTCACGCATCAACGAAGAATAGACTTGGGGACAAAGCATACAAACATAATCTTAATTTCGAAAAAAACGGTTGGTAGAGGAATGTGGAATGACTGCAAGCAGCAAATTCAATTTCGTTAATGGGGGACGCACTAAGTGAGATGAAGTTTGGCCAATAGGAGATGCATTAAGTGAGAGATGACGAAGTAAAACACTTTGTGGAAAGCTTGAGTAGTAGGGACATTATATACAGACAAACCCAAGAAGTTGCATCAAAGTGCTTCCTATAAGCAACACGATGAATTACTTCTTGCTGTTGGGTGAAGGAAAATATAACCACCACCCATTTACTTTTCTTTCTTTAAGAAATCCCAGTTAAGTTTTTGTTTTTTTTTTTGTCGTAATGAGGAATGTCTCCTAGGTAAGGCCATGTCGAACCGATCCCATCAGAGTAAACCTCAATACTTGTATTCACCTGCAAACTATAGGCATGGAGTTAAGCTTCGGAGTCAATGGCGGACTGCGGGAGACATCCCCAAAGGTTTGAAAATCCATAGTGATGTACTCTCACTTCCACTCTAGTAAAGCTAATGGTTAAAGCTTCCCTGCTGGCCTCTAATGCTCAACCTTAATTTGCTAGCAAGTAAGACAGTGTGCCACATGCTCTACAATCTCTCTCTTTGTACCACTCCACTAGAAATGATCAAAATCTCTACACATTTTAGTACCTCCAGGGTGAATACTATACCCCTAGCTATGTGCCTCAGTCAAAATCTCTCTCCTTAACTCATCACTAGAAGGAATACAGAGTCGACTTCTAAATCTAAGTGTTCCATCTTTGCCTACTGAGAAATCTAAATCTCCTCTCTTTTCTAATTCATTTTGAATCCTTTGACACTAAGAATCATCCAATTGTGTTGCCTTTACCCTGTCTAACAATTTGGGTCTAATTGTTAACTGACTACATAAAGCTACTTCGCCACATTGGACAACCTCAACTCCTAAAAGCCTCAAATCCTCTAATAGATGTAGCTTATAAGCACCCCATTTTTGCCCGCTCGGCAATCTCCGACCTGACCGGATATAGTTTTCAAACACCACACCACGTGCAAGCTCAAGATGCGCCTTTCCATCTCTAATCCAACCAACTGGTCGCTTCTCGGGCCCACAAGGACTCGCTGGAGCCATAAGCACCATCATTGCAGGTAGCTTTCTAGACCGGGCGATCTCGAAAACCAACGCCATCCAAGTAGCTTCCCGAGATCAGGCGATCTCGGGGACCAACACCTCATCAAGTTCCAGACGGTTCACTTCTGGTGCCTGCTAGCCTGCCAATGTAGAATGTTCGTCATTTGGTAGTTCTCTAAGACCGGGCATTCTCAGAGACCAACACCACCCTTTCAAGTAGCTTTTTGGGACCAAGCGTTCTCAGGAACCAACACCACCCCTACAGGTAGCTCTCTAAGACTGGGCGTTCTTAGAGACTAACACCGCACATGTAGTTTTCCGAGACCGGGTGGTCATGGGAACCAACACCTAGGTCAACACCGGCGCCTGCTAGCCCGACTCGGTGAAAAATGACCAAACTTGGCCCTGGGGCCTCCAGCCACGTTTTGGGAAGTTCAAAATCCCTTAAAACAATAAGTACATCCTTCCAAAATGTTATTAAACTGTTAGGCGTCCCCTGCACGCCATTTGGTCCAATTCCGGGCCCATTCCAGCCAACTCTGGTCAAAATGACCGTTTTACCCCTAAACACCTCAACACTGCACAAACCCCGCCGAACGATAAAAGACTCTCCCAAAACCATCCGTAAACAACCCTACACGCTTAACACAACATACCAAACCATTCATGACCATTTCCAGCCAACCCTGGTCAAAATGACCGTTTTGCCCTAAGAAGCCCAAATATGGTCCGAAACAGCACTGGCCTTGGGATTTCAAGCAGAGGGTTTCACCACACGCCCTTATTTAACCCAAGGAGGACCCTACGACACTAAGCTCACACGACTCGATAAAAGTTCCCTAGAGCGTCTCGCAGACGCTCTGCCTAAATTGTCTTTTCCCCCGATTCCCTAATTATAACGCACCGTCAACTGACTTGAGAAATGCGTAAACCAGAGAATTCCCAAAAGTTCGTCCATAGGTCTTTCCATCGATACGGCTGAATTAGATAGATCGCTTCCCGAAGCCCTTTATCGTATAGCTCAAAAACTACAACTTTCAACAACCCTTGGAGTGTCTCGCAGACGCTCCACCAAGGTTGACTTTTTCTCCAATTCCCTGATCAAAACGCACCGTCAAATAACTTGAGAAATGTGTAAATTTGGGAATTCCTGAAAGTAATTCCAGGGTACTTTCCATCGGTACGGTCCGATCGAAAGGATCGCTTCCCAAAGGCCCCGATTACACGAAACGAAAACAGCCACTTTTAAACACCCCCGGAGTGTATCACAGACGCTCCACAAAAGTGACTTTTTTGGCACACTTCCCAAGACGATATCGCTCGCCACCAAACATAATTCAAACTTCCTGAAAATATGAAAGTTCACCGAAAGCCCTAGGAGAAGATCCCAAGTGCGATCGATTCCCCCGAAACCTTCCCGATTGACTCAATTATCGAGGCAAATTTGGACGAACCTTCTTGGCGATGGAGCATATGCTACATGCGCTTAAATTTTGATCAGATAGACCAACTTTCGATCAACAGTCAAGATTTATCCAGTACATGGGGTGCCACGTGTCATTCTGGCAATGGAACAGTACCTACGCATATCCTACATGCGCACGGCCAAATTTTGGCCAGGCGCATGTAGTACATGCGCCAGGCCTATTCCAGAAACTCTATAAATACTAGACCATTCTTTGCATATTCCAACTCCAATTTCTGATGCAAAGCCCTGTTGAAGTCACTCCAGAACTGCGAATCTCTATACACACTTCATCCATCCAACATTTAGCCTAGGTTCCATCATCCCCAAGCCTATATACTTCACATATAAAGCCTCATACACCATCAAACACTCCCTACCAGCCCTATAAGCCTTCTTGAAGTCATTCAAGCTCCCATCAAAGCATCCCTTGAAGACTACAAGTGTGTTGAAGGCAAAAGGTGGTATCCCTTTTATATTTGTGTCTTCCCCCACTCTTCTCTTCTCCCTCCTAGCCTACTTAGGTTATTCTCTATTTTAACCCCCATCTTCAACTCCCCATTCTTGCATGCTTGAACCAAGAGAGCTCCTAGATCATGCCTAGAGGAAAGCAAATGGGAGCCACCGTGTAGGGGGACCTCTCACTAGTCTACTTTAAGATGGTATGGCCTAAGAGCCCCTTGTTTATGTGGTGTAACCTAAAAGTCTTGTATGTAATCATGACCCCTTGCATATCACTATTTTGATCATGTTTTGCATGCTTGGCTTCATTTTATGGTTATTGTCATGCTCTACAATGCTTATATTGCTCTTATTTTCATGCCATCTCCAAGCTCTATATTTCTTTCAAAAATTGTTTCAAGAGTTGGTCCCTTGAAGTGTAGGATGGGATTTTAGGAATCATGCCTTAGAAGACCTCCTACTAATCCCCTAACTTTCATTTTGGTGTCATGATATTTTAATTTGCATAAGGGTTGCTTTCTAATTATCTAATTTTCAAGATTTTCATTCTTTTAAGTGTAGTGGTTGAAATGGCCCCCATGGAACCCTCTCTTGAGTGGTCTCCCTTTTGTTTGGCCATATGAACCCTCTCTTGATGGAATGGTTCCCTTGAAAAGTAGTTTTCAAAATCCTTCTCAAAATATGATTTTCAAAAATGCATTCTCTCCATCTTTGCATCAAAAATGATTTTTCAAAAATTGCCATCATTATGTTGATTTTTAAAACCTCCACTCTTGTCAAGATAAAGGTTATAATGGCCACGAGGAAACCTTCCTTGGAATGGTTTCCAAACACCAACCATATAAAGCATACTCTTGGTTAGAGTCAAAATTTTCATGGAAATGATCTTCAAAAAGATTGCCAACTCAAGTCCATCGTATAACATGTTTTGTTTTTCAAAACTCTTTCTAAAAGTGCACCAAACCACACTTCAAAATCATCTTTCAATCCAACCCTAGGTTAACTTGACCCTAGTTGACCAACCCTAGGTTAACTTGACCCTAGTTGTCCAACCCTAGGTTAACTTGACCCTAGTTTACTCACTTTAGGTTAACCCTACCCTAGTTAGTTAACCCTAGGTCATCTTAACCTTAGGTTAACCTAACCCGAGTTAGTTAATCATAGGTCATCTTAACCCTAGGTTGACCTAACTCAAGTTAATTAACTCTAGGTTACCCCTAACCCTAGGCTAACTCAACTTAGGTTAGTACACTTCAAGGTTCCAACTCTTGAACCCTTTTCTAAATGATCATTCAAATTTTTAAACTATTCTCATAACTTATTTTTCCAAAACCCCCTACTCTCTGGATTTTAAAAAACCAACTCCATAAACTCTTCAAATGTTCTTACATTCCCTCTTCAAGACTTTTCCAAAAATGTTTTCAAAGAGTCACAAACCTAAAGTGTCCGTAGCCCTCTCATGGTTAGGGATTCCAAGGAGAAGTGATAAATCAAGAACAACCTCTAAGGTTGTCCATATTAGGATTCCAAACTCTTGGCCATTCCCAAAAACCACTTTAAAAAACAAATTCATCAAAACATTCCAAAATCATACCTCCAAGTTTTTCAAAACAAGACTTCAAGAACACTCTCAAACTCTCTTGAGTTATTCAAAAACATTTTCCAAAACTCTCTCATATTAATCCAAAAACATTTTCTGAACATTCCACCATTCAATTTTAAGTCAAAACTTCAAAGACCTCAAAGTGTCTTAAACTCTTCCAAAGACCTTAAAGCGTCAAAGACCTCAAAGCGTCAAAGACCTCAAAGCATCTTAAACTCTTCCAAAGACCTCAATGCGTCTTCAAGTTTTCCAAAGGCCCTAATATGCTTATTTTCCCATCGGGCTCTTGCCCGAACTACGATTGACCTGATTCTCGCCACATGAGATACGTAGGCAACCTAAAATGGTGCGGTCATAACTTTTATTACAATCCCAATCCCTTTTTCAAAAATTCCAATCAATTCAAAGTTTTTATTCTAAACTCTTTCAAAACCCCCATTATTTTCAAACTTTTTCAAAAAACTTGCATCATGCATCATCCATCAAAAAAGTGATGACTAAACCCCGTTTTCAAAATCCTAAAGTAGATATTAAGTAGACAATGGTAACCGGTTATTCTAGTGAGTGAACAAAAGGGTGATTAGACATGTAGGTACCGAAAGGGCGGGGTAGGGTGATGATCTTAGGATATCTTCCCTACACGTAACCAACCCCCGAACCTTAGATTTTTGTTTTCGAAAGACCAAAATGAAGTTATTTTTAAAAAGGGCTTAAACATTTTAAAAGGTTGCCAAACAATCTATTTTCCTAAAAACCCCCTCTTGAGAGAATTTTCAAAAACTCTGAGTTTAATCTTCGGATTAACACTTAGTTTTAGGTGCCCTAACTCAGCTTTATCAAGTTAGGTGGCGACTCCTATTTTTCTAAAAAAACCCTTAGTCAAATTAATTTTCAAACCTAGTCACACTTGTCCTTCTAGGAGGATGAGTTCTAGTGACAGAGTTTCGTACTTTAGGGTCTCCGAGCTAAAAGGACCTTGGACACCCTAAAAACCGAGGCGCGACATAGCTCAATAGTAAGTGCTTCCATACTAGCCTCGGAGGATTTTCTACTTAGAGCATAAGCAACCACATTTGCCTTCCCTAGATGATACAATATGCTAACATCATAATCTTTAAGCAACTCAAGCCATCTCCTCTACCTCAAATTAAGCTCTTTCTGAGTAAAAATGTACTTAAGACTCTTATGGTCTGTGTAAATTTCACATGTCTCCCCATATAAATAGTGTCTCCATATCTTTAGTGCAAAAATAACTACTGCCAACTATAAATCGTGAGTAGGATAATTCTTTTCATATTACTTTAATTGATGAGAAGCATAAGCAATCACTTTCCCATGCTGCATAAGAATACAACCTAGACCTTAGCAAGAAGCATCACTATAAATCACAAAGCCACCACCTTGTGTCGGTAGTGCAAGAATAGGTGTTGTCACCAATCTGTACTTAAGCTTCTGAAAACTGCTATCAAACTGATTTGTCCACTCAAACTTCACCCCTTTTCGAGTAAGACTGGTAAGTGGTAAAGCAAGACGAGAAAACCCTTCCACAAACCGTCTATAATAACCAGCCAAGCTTAAGAAACTAAGCACCTCCGTTAGAGAGGTCGAACGTGGCCAATCCACTATTGCCTCGACTTTCTTATGATCTATAGATACTCCATCCTTGCCAACCACATGACCGAGAAATGATACACTGTCAAGCCAAAACTCACACTTTTTAAACTTTGCATACAACCTCTTTTCCCTCAAAGTCTGCAACACGAGCCTCAAGTGCTCCGCATGCTCCTCTTTACTTTTAGAATAGATCCGAATATTATCAATAAAAACCATCACAACTCAATCTAACTGGGGCTTAAGGACTCTATTCATCATATCCATAAATGTTGTTGGTGTATTAGTGAGACTAAATGGCATAACTAAGAAGTCATAATGTCCATACCGCGTCCTAAAAGCTATTTTAGGGACATCACCATCCCTAATCTTCAACTGATGATAACCAGACCGCAAGTCAATTTTAGAAAACACTTGTGCCCCTTGTAGCAGATCAAATAGATCATCAATACTCAGTAGAGGATACTTATTCTTGATTGTAATCTTATTAAGCTCCCTATAATCCATGCACAATAGCATAGTGCCATCCTTCTTCTTCACAAATAGAACTGGAGCTCCCCAAGGTGAAACACTAGGCCTGATAAAACCCTTGTCCAGGAGCTCTTGCAATTGAGACCGTAATTCCCTTAACTTGACAAGTGCCATCCTATATGGTGCCTTTGAGATAGGAGCAGTACCTGATAAAAGATCAATTGTGAACTTTATCTCATGATCAGGAGATAAACCAGGTAGGTCTTCTGGAAGCATATCCAAGAACTCACTCACTGTAGGAAAATCCTCAAACTTCTACTTTTGAGGCTCCTCACTAACCACGTAAGCTAAATAACCACTACACCCCTTCTTTAACATTCGATTCACCTGTAAAGCAGAGATAAAACCAGGAAAATAGACCTTTCCATCTCCTTAAAAGAAAAACTCAGGCTGCTCCGACATGGAGAAAACAACCTTCTTACTACGACAATCAATTGAGGCATGATTGACCGTTAACCAATTTATACCCAAAATGACATCAAAGTCTTGCATCTCTAAACTAACCAAGTCCACAAGAATGATCTTACCATTCAAGTTTACCTTACAAGATCGACATACCAAATCTAACATCACAGTCTTCCCCATAGGTGTAGTCACAACAAGATAATCATTCATGTAAGCACCCCATTTTTGACCGCTCGACATTCTACACTCCGTCCAGACTTGTTTTCAAGTCATTATGGACATATTCCAATCGAAACCAATCCTCTAGTCCAAATTCCATCTTTCCATCGCTTCGCGGGCCTGTCAGGCCCAAACAGAGGCAAAATGACCAAAATGCCCTTAGGGGCATTGTCCTTTCTTATTCCAATTCCAATCCCTCTCTCGAGACAGTTTATTCCTCGAGACGGTCCGAGTAGCAAAACTACTCACAAAACCGTCAGAGTGGCGAAAACACTCACACCGTTAGAGTGGCGGAAACACTCAAAACCCAGGCACGTCTCTTCGGAGTCGGTAAGACCCCTTTCCAATCCCTCTCTCGAGACAGTTTATTCCTCGAGACGGTTCCAATCTAGGCACGTCTCTTCGGAGTCGGTAAGACCCCTTTCCAATCCCTCTCTCAAGACAGTTTATTCCTCGAGACGGTTCCAATCCAGGCACGTCTCTTCGGAGACGGTAAGATCCCTTTCCAATCCCTCTCTCAAGACAGTTTATTCCTCGAGACAGTCCGAGTAGCAAAACTACTCACAGAACCGTTAGAGTAGCGGAAATACTCACAGACCTGTTAGAGTAGCGGAAATACTCACAGACCCGTTAGAGTAGCGGAAATACTCTCAAATCGTCAACCCCGTCCGAGTAGCGGAAATACTCAACCCCATTCGAGTAGCAGAAATACTCAACCCCGTCCGAGTAGCGGAAATACTCAACCCCGTCCGAGTGGCGGAAACACTCAAAACCTAGGTCAATACCCATGTTTGTTAGCTCACTTCGATGAAAAATGACCAGACTACCCTTAAGACCTTTTTCGAGACTTTTCGGTCAAGATGACCATTTTGCCCCTAGGCATCCGAACACCTCGGGAACCACACCGGCTCTGGGTATCAAATCGGTAATGTCCCGAGAATACTTTTTATAGTATTCTCAACCTCCCTTTACCTTTCTGGACCATTCCGAGTTAGTTCCGGCCAACCCGGTGCAAAATGACCGTTTTGCCCCTAGAGGGCTGGTCTCCTTCTTCGACCACACCGGCTTTGGGTATCAAACCGGTAATGTCCCGAGAATACTTTTTATAGTGTTCTCAACCTTCCTTTACCTTTCCGGATCATTCCGAGTCAGTTCCGGCAAACCCAATACAAAATGACCGTTTTGCCCCTGTTGGGCCGGTCTCCATTTCCGACCACACCGGCCCTGGGAATCAAACCGGAAACCTCTGGGAACATTCTAAATAATGTTTCCTGATCCCAAGTCTTTTCCCGGGACAATCCGAGTTCGCCCCAGCAGTTTTCCGGTCCGATTGACCGTTTTGCCCCTAAAGGCTCGGTCAACCTTTCCGACACATCCAATCCTCACTTTTCAAGTCAAATACCTCCAGGACACTATTTTAAGTGTTCCTGTTCTTTTCCGATCTCCCGGGTCATTCCCGGCTCTTTCAAATCATTCCCGGACTTTCTAGAGTCACTCCTAGTGAAGCTAGGCTAAAGTTTACATGGTAGTCACTAGTACAAGCGCCCAAATCTAGTCAAAGATACGTTGCTTGCCGACCTTAATTGTTTCCTAAATGGCTGGCCCCACTAGCAGTGGCGCCAAGCCAAAAAATGGCCTGGCGCCACTCCTAGTGGCGCTAGTATAAATTTTGCCCTGGCGCCACTGCAACAGGCGCCAGGCTTGTCCTCCCTCTATAAATACAGAGCCTCGTTCAACGTGAAGAGGGTCTGCAAACTTAACTTAAAAATCTTATATTTCGATATACAGAGCTCAAGCATCTCCAAAACCCTAGCCTCCCTAGGTTTTCCCAAACCCTAGCCACTATACACAAACTCTAGCCTCCTATACACTCATACACTCCCCCATACACTCATACACTAGCCTTCAACCACTCTCCGAAGACTTGAAGAACAGCCATTCAAAGCTTGAAGACAATCCTTGAAGACTGAGGGTGAAGATCAAGACCGAAGACTGCACGGCGCGCAAAATAAACAAGATACAAGGTAGGCTCCCTCTTTAATTTTCTGCACTTCCCCCCTCTCTCTTCTCTCTCCAACCCACTTGGGTTCTTTCTATTTTAATCCCCCATCTCTTTCCCCCCCTTTCTTTGCATGCTTGAAACAAGGGGATTCTCGATCCATGTGTAGGATTGGACTATTAGAGAGTCACCGTGTCGGGGGCTTTCCTCTAGTCTAACCAAAGACCACGTGGGTCCGGCCCCCTTGATTATGTGGTGAAGCCTTAACCTTGTATGTTCACGACCTTGAATTGCATTGTGCATATCATAGTCTTGCATCTTCCAAAATTCGTTTTCAAAAAGTTGTTTTCAAAAATCGTTTCCAAACTTGTTTTCAAAATTGCATCAATAGCTCTTTTTCAAAAATATGTTTTCAAAATCACAATCCTAGGGTGATTCTAGCCTTTCCATGGCTGGGGTTGCTTTAGGAAAGTGTTATATAAAAAGTGACCTTTTGGTCTATATTTTCAAACCTTGTTTTCAAAACCACTTTCCTAAAGTGGTTCTAGTCCTCTTATAGCTAGGATTGCTTTCAGAAAGTGAGATGTTTTTAATCCTTCTAAACTCTCTCTCTCTTAAAAAATCTCTTCCTAAAAATCTCTTTTTCAACATACTTTCCTAAAACTCTCATCTTCAAAATTGATTTCAAAAACTCCCTTTCAAAATCTCTTTTTTTTTAAAACTCTCTTTTTCAAAATTCTCTCTCCAAAATCTTTTCCTCAAAATTCACCCTCTAAAAACACTCCCTAGATTCACCTTCCTAAGAACTCTCTCCAAAAATCTTTCTAAAAACTCTCTTCCCAAAATTTTTCTTCTAGAAACTCTCCTGTAGGATCTTCTTTCCAAAAAAAACACGTTTCTAAAAACACACTTTCCAAAACTCCTACTCCCTCTTTCCTAAAATCTTTTTCCAAAAACTCCCTCTCCAAATTCACTTTTCAAAAACTCCTCCCTAGGATTCCCTTCTAGAAAACATTCGTTTCCAAAAATGCACTTTCCAAAAACTCTTTCCTTAAGAAGCCCAAGTCAAGTCCTAGAACCCACAATTAGGAAACCCTAAATTTTCTTTCCAAAAACATGATTTTCAAACTTTGCCCTAAACCTAGGTTTCCAAAATCTTTTGTTTTCTACATCAAAACTATCTTTGTTTTCAAAAACCTATTTTCTACGTCAAAACTATGATTTTCCAAAACTAGGGTTTCTAGAATCTCCCTTTTCAAACCCTTCCCAAATCCAATCTCTCCGTTTAGGCAAACTAGATCCCGTCCTCCGGTTTTTGGAAACAAAATCAAATCTTTTCTTTTAGAAACCAAATCCAATCCCTTCCTAATCCAAACCTTTCTTAATTCAATTCCTTCTTAAACCATAAGTTTCCTAATCCTAAACTTCAAATCTTTCCTTGAGTTTCAAAATCCAAATCTTTCCTAAATTCGAATCCTTCCTAAACTTTCACTTTCCTAAATATTAAGTTTCCAAAACTTGAACATAAAAATCTTTCCGAATCCAACCCTTTCCTAATTCTACCCTCTTTTCAAATCTTTTTCAAATATAAGCTTTCAAACATTTCCTAAATTCAAACCTTTCCTAATTTCAAGACTTTCTAAAATTCAAACTCTAAAACTTTCTAAATCTTAAACTTTCTTAATTTCAAATCTTTCCAAATTCAAAACTTACTAAATTTGAAACCTTCTTAAGTTAAATCTTTCTAAACCTAAAACTTTCTAAATTCTAAACTCTCTTAAACTTTAAATCTTTCCAAATCTAAGACTTTTCTAAACTTAAAACTTTCTTAATTTAAGACTTTCTTAAGTTGAAACTTTCTTAATTCAAACACTGCCTAAGCTGAAAACTTTTCTTTTTCAAACCTTTCCTAAAACGAAACTTTCTTGTTTTCAAAACTTCCTTGTTTTCAAAGCTTTCCAAATTCAAAACTTCCATTTTTCAAAACATTCCAATTTTCAAAACTTTCCTAAGCTGAACCTTTCTTAAACTAAACTTTCTTAATTTAAAACGTTTCTAAATTCAACACTTTCCTATTTCAAAACCTTTTTTGAAACAAAACTTTCCAATTTTTTAAAACTTCCCTAAGTCGAAACTTTCCTAATTTCAAAACTTTCCAAAAATGAAACTTTCCTAATTCGAAACTTTCCTAAATCGAACATTTCCTAATTCGAACATTTCCTAAATCCAACCTTTCCTAATCTCCTAAACCTTCCAAGTCGAGTCAAGCCTTTCCTAAGTCTAGGTTTCCTAAGCCTTCATCTTTCTAAAACAAGTCCAAATCTATCTTTTCAAATCAAAATCCAATCTTCTCAATTTCAATTTTCAATCTCCTCTTCCAATCTCAAATCAAATCCAATTTTCAATTCAATCTCTTTCTTCCAATCCAATCTCTCTCTTCGAATCAATCTCTTTTCAATCGGACTCTTGTTCGAACTACGACTGACCTGATTTCCCCAAAGCGATACGTAGGCAACCTTCATAGGTGCGGTCACAATACTTTTTAAACTTTCAATTCCACCCTTATGGGTGCGGTTTCCAAAATCTTTTCAAATCTCAAATTCCAATCTATTTTCAAAATTCCAAAATTTCTATTTTCAAACTTCTACTTTCAATTTTCAAACTTTTCAATTTCAATTCTATTTCTTCAAATCAAATCAATTTCAAATCAATTTCTTTTCAAATCAATTTCTATTTTCCAATTCTCTTATTTTGCACTTGCATCTCATGCATCATATTTTTCAAACATTGTTTTTCAAAGTGAATAGGGTTGAACTATAGTTAGTTAAAGACTCTCATAGGTAAATCTAGGGTAGATTGACATGTAGGTACCGAAAGGGAGGGGTAGGGTGATAGCTTAGTGCGTCTTGCCTACACGTAACCAACCTCCGAGCCTAGATCACTGTTTTCAAAGACCAAACGGAGTTATTTTTCAAAAAGGGCTAAATTTTTTTCAAAGATTGCCAAACAACCTGTTTTTTTAAAAACCCTCTCTTGAGGAGATATTTTCAAAATCGTTTTTTCAAAAACCCTAAGTGTAGTTTTCGGATTATGCTTAGCTTTTAGGTGACCTAACTCACCTTAATTAAGTTACGTGGCGACTCCGAATCTTTTTCAAAAGCCCTTTATTCAAATCAATTTTCAATTCAAACCTAGTCGCACTCATTCTTCTAGGAGGGTGAGTTCTAACGAGAGAGTACAGCATTTTTCCCGCTTGGGTGAGTATTCCTCGAGTGCGACAATTCATATGCTCAAGCAACAAGGATAAACAATAGAGAAATTCTGGTGATGCAAAGGAATGGGTAGTGCCTGAATCAATAAGTACTCTAGCTAGAACCAAAGAAATAGTAATGATACTTTGTACCACTGATGGAGAAACCTGTGCCTCTCCCTGAGAAAGTGCATAAACTCTTCCCTGAGTAGCTAGCTTTTGTGTTTGAGTATGATCTTGTGGCCCAAAACGAGTAGTCAGTCCCTGAGACTGAGTACCACTAGAACCCAACAACATCTGCTTCTGTGGACCACTACGCGTGAATTGCCTCAGACCCTAAAACTGTGGCTGCAATTGACGCTCCCATTTAGTTTGAACGTTGCAATAGGTCTTCACATGACCTTCCTTTCCATAATTAAAACATATCTTAGGCATCCCATTGTAGTAGTACCCATAAGAATGATGTTAACCGCACTTATCACAAGGCCTCCGTGTCTGTTGCCCAATTCTATTGCTTGTCTGAATAGTCACATTCCTCCTCTTGTTAGGATCACCACCCCCTCTGCTCTGATTCCCTTATTGCTGATCCCTCTATCTCTTATTAAAATGGTCATGCACCTTTTAACTCTCATCTAAACTCCTTTCTACAAGTAAGGCCTTTGTGTCGCGCCCAGATTTTTCGCACTCGAGGAATACTCACTCAAGTGGGAAAAATGTTGTACTCTCTCGTTAGAACTCACCCTCCTAGAAGAATGAGTACGACTAGGTTTGAATTGAAAAATGGATTTTGAATAAAGGGCTTTTGAAAAAGATTCGGAGTCGCCACCTAACTTGATTAAGGTGAGTTAGGTCACCTAAAAACTAAGCATAGTCCGAAAACTACACTTAGGGTTTTGAAAAACAATTTTAAAAATATCTCCTCAAGAGAGGGTTTTTAGGAAAACAAGTTGTTTGGCAACCTTTGGAAAATATTTAGCCATTTTTAGAAAAATAACTCCGTTTTGGTCTTTGAAATCAGTGATCCTAAGTTCGGAGGTTGGTTACGTGTAGGGAAGACGCACTAAGCTATCACCCTACCCCGCCCTTTCGATACCTACATGTCAATCTACCCTAGATTCACCTACGAGAGTCTTTAACTAACTATAGTTCAATCCCATTCACTTTGAAAAACAATGTTTGAAAACTAACATGATGCATGATATGCAAGTGCAAAATAAGAGAGAATTGAAAAATAGATTTGGAAAAAAGATTGATTTGATTTGAAAATAGATTTGAAGAAATAGAATTAAAATTGAAAAGTTTGAAAATTTGGAAATAGAAATTTGAAAATAGAAATTTTGAAATTGAAATTTGAAAATTGATTGGAATTTGAGATTTGAAAAGATTTTGAAAGCCGTACCCATGAGGGTGGAATTGAAAGTTTGAAAAGTATTGTGACCGCACCTATGAAGGTTGCCTACGTATCCCTTTGGGGGAATCAGGTCAGTCGTAGTTCGGACCAGAGTTCGATTGAAAATAGAAGAGTGGACTGAAGAAGGAACTTGAATTGGACATTGAATTTGATTTGAAATTAGAAAAGGAGATTTGAAATTGGAATTGAGAGGATTGGACTTACTTTGGAAAGATTGATTTTGGAAAGACTTAGTTTTTGGAAGAAAGAGGTTTAGGAAACCTAGACTTGAGATTAAGAAAGATTGGAATGGAATGTTGGATTTGGAAGATTTGGAAACTTGGAATTTAGGAAAGATTTGGATTAGGAAAGTTTCGAATTAGGAAAATGTTATTTTTGGAAAGTTTTAGGTTTAGGAAAGTTTCAACTTAGGAAAGTTTTGAATTAGGAACGTTTTCAAATTAGGAGAGTTTCGAATTTAGAAATGTTTAAAAAAGGGAAGTTTTGATTTTGGAAAGTTTTGAAAACAAGGAAGTTTTGAAAATAAGAAAGTTTCGTTTTGGGAAAGGTTTGAAAAATGAAAGTTTTCAATTTAGGAAATGTTTGAATTAAGAAAGTCTCGAGTTTAGAAAAGTCTTAGATTTGGAAAGATTTGAAGTTGAAGAAAGTTTAGAATTTAGAAAGTTTTTAGGTTTAGAAAGATTTAACTTAAGAAGGTTTCAAATTTAGAAAGATTTGATATTTAGAAAGTTTTAGAATTTTAGAAAATCTTGAGATTAGAAAAGGTTTGAGTTTAGGAAAGATTTGAAAAAGATTTTGGAAAGGGGTAGAATTAGGAAAGGGTTGAATTAGGAAAGATATGAAAGTTGAGTTTTAAAACTTAGGAAATATTTTTATGTTCAAATTTAGGAAACTTAAGATTTAGGAAAATGGAAGTTTAGGAAGGATTTGAATTAAGAAAAAAAAAGTCAGATTAGGAAAGGATTGGATTTTGTTACTAAAAGGGAAGGTTTGATTTCGTTTCCAAAAATGAAGGATAGGATCTAGTTTCCTAAACGGGGAGATTGGATTTGGTTTCCTAAAGCAAAGGTTTGATTTTGTTTCCTAAAGGGAATATTTGATTTGGCAAGGATTTGGAAAGGGAGGTTTTAGAAACCCTAGATTTGAAAAACCATAGTTTTGACGTAGAAAATAGGTTTTGGAAACATGTATATTTTTTATGTAGAAAATAAACGATTTTGGAAACCTAGGTTTGGGGCAAAGTTTGAAAACCATGTTTTTGGGAAGAAAATTTAGGGTTTCCTAATTGTGGGCTCTAAGGCTTGATTTGGGCTCTAAGGAAAAGGGATTTTTAGAAAGTGCATTTTTGGAAACGAAGATTTTCTAGAATGGAATCCTAGGGAGGAACTTTTGGAAAGTAAATTTGAAGAGGGAGTTTTTGGAAAAAGATTTTAAAGAGAAGGAGTTTTGGAAAGTGCGTTTTTAGAAACGTCGATTTTAGAAGGAAAATCCTAGAGGGGAATTTCTAGAAGGAAAATTTTGAAAATGGAGTTTTTGGAAAGATTTTTGGAGAGGAGTTTTAGAAAGTGGATTTGGAGAGAGGATTTTGAAAAAGAGTTGAAAACGGGAGTTTTGAAAAATAGATTTTGGAGGGAAGAGTTTTAGGAAAGTATGTTGAAAACGAGACTTTTAGGAAGAGATTTTTGAAGAGAGAGTTTTTAGAAGGATTAAAAACATCTCACTTTCCTAAAGCAATTCTAGCCATAAGAGGACTAGAACCACTTTAAGAAAGTGGTTTTGAAAACAAGGTTTGAAAATATAGACCAAAAGGCCACTTTTAATATAACACTTTCCTAAAGCAACCCTAGCCATGGAAAGGCTAGAATCACCCTAGAATTGTGGTTTTGAAAACAAATTTTTGAAAAAGAGATTTTGATGCAATTTTGAAAACAAGTTTAAAAACGTTTTGAAAAACAACTTTGAGAACGATTTTTGGAAGATGCAAGACTATGATATGCGCAATGCAATTTGGGGTCGTGAACATACAAGATTAAGGCTGCACCACATAATCAAGGGGGTCGGACCCACGTGGTCTTTGGTTAGACTAGAAGAAAGCCCCCGACACGGTGACTCTCCAATAGCCCAATCCTACACATTGACCAGGAGTCCCCTTGTTTCAAGCATGCAAAGAAAGTGGGGGAAAGAGATGGGGGATTAAAATAGAGAAAACCCAAGTGGGTTAGGAGAGAGAAGAGAGAGGGGGGAATGCGGAAATTTAAAGAGAAAGCCTACCTTGTATCTTCTTTAATTTGCGAGCCTTGCTTGTCTTCGGTCTTCGGTCTTCGTCTTGATCTTCTTCTTCAGTCTTCAAGGGTTCTCTTCAAGCTTTAGATGGCAGCTCTTCAAGTCTTTGAAGGGTGGTTGAAGGCTAGTGTATGAGTGTATGGGGGAGTGTATGAGTGTATAGGAGGCTAGGGTTTGTGTAGGGTGGCTAGGGTTTGGAAAACCTAGGGAGGCTAGGGTTTTTGGAGGTGCTCGAGCTCTGTATATCTAATTGTGTGATTTCTAGGTTAAGTTTGCAGACCCCTTTCACGTTGAATGAGGCTCTGTATTTATAGAGAGAGGACAAACCTGGCGCCTATTGCAGTGGTGCCAGGGCAAATTCTACACTGGCGCTACTAGGAGTGGCGCTAGGCCATTTTTTGGCTTGGCACCACTACTAGTGGCGCCAGCCAATTAGGAAAGATTTAAGGTCGGCAAGCAACATATCTTTGACTAGATTTGGGTGCCTGTACTAGTGACTACCATGCAATTTTTAGCGTGGCTTTACTAGGAGTGACTCCGAAAAGTCCGGGAATGATTTGAAGGAGCCGGGAATGACCCGGGAGGCCGAAAAGGAATAGGAACACTTAAA
The DNA here is from genome assembly GCA_033060915.1 of Euryodendron excelsum. Lineage (NCBI taxonomy): Eukaryota > Viridiplantae > Streptophyta > Magnoliopsida > Ericales > Pentaphylacaceae > Euryodendron > Euryodendron excelsum. The sequence continues at coordinate 48,754,061 of CM065377.1, read as the reverse complement.
ATAGTGTCCTGGAGGTATTTGACTTGGAAAGTGAGGACAAAATGTGTCGGAAAGGTTGACCGGGCCTTTAGGGGCAAAACGGTCAATCGGACCGGAGAACTGCCGGGACAGACTCGGACTGTCCCGGAAAAAGACTTGGGATCTGGAAACATGATTTAAAATGTTCCCAGAGGTTGCCGGTTTGATTCCCAGAGCCGGCGTGGTTGGAAAAGGAGACCGGCTCACTAGGGGCAAAACGGTCATTTTGTACCGGGTTTGCCGGGACTGACTCGGAATGATCCGGAAAGGTAAAGGGGAGTTGAGATTACTATAAAAAGTAGCCTTAGGAGGTTACCGGTTTGATACCCAGAGCCGGTGTGGTTCCCGGGGCGTTCGAATGCCTAGGGGCAAAATGGTCATCTTGACCGGAAAGTCTCGGAAAAGGTCCTAAGGGTAGTTTGGTCCTTTTCCACCGAAGTGGGCTAACAGCCACTGGTGTTGACCTAGGTTTTGAGTGTTTCCGCCACTCTAACGGTGTGAGTATTTCCGCTACTCGGACGGGGTTGATGATTTGTAAGTATTTCCGCTACTCGGACGGGGTTGATGATTTGTGAGTATTTCCGCTACTCTAACGATTCTGTGAGTATTTCCACTACTCTAACGGTTCTGTGAGTATTTCCGCTGCTCTAACGGTTCTGTGAGTATTTCAGCTACTCTAACAGTTCTGTGAGTATTTTCGCTACTCTTACGGTTCTGTGAGTATTTCCGCTACTCTAACGGTCCTGTGAGTATTTCCGCTACTCTAACAGTTTTGTGAGTAGTTTTGCTACTCGGACCGTCTCGAGGAATAAACTGTCTCGAGAGAGGGATTGGAAAGAGGTCTTACCGTCTCCGAAGAGACGTGCCTGAATTGGAGCCGTCTCGAGGAATAAACTGTCTCGAGAGTGGGATTGGAAAAGGGTCTTACCGTCTCCAAAGAGACGTGCCTGGATTGTGAATGTTTCCACCACTCTAACGGTTTTGTGAGCACTTCCGCTACTCTAACAGTTTTGTGAGTGTTTCCGCCACTCTAACGGTTTTGTGAGTAGTTTTGCTACTCGGACTGTCTCGAGGAATAAACTGTCTCGAGAGAGGGACTAGAATTGGAATAAGAAAGGACAATGCCCCTAAGGGCATTTTTGGTCATTTTGCCTCTATTTGGGCCTGACAGGCCCGCGAAGCGAAGAAAAGACGAAATTTGAACCTAGAGGATTGGTTTCGATTGGAATATGCCCAAAATGACTTGAAAACAAGTCTGAAAGGAGTGTAGACTGCCGAGCGGTCAAAAATGGGGTGCTTACACTTTGTCACCGATTCGCCCAATGTCTTGGCCTCTAATATTGAGACCCTACTGTGAATGGTTGAACATAAACCTTTCTTGAATAGTAAAACCCTATCAATCTCCTAAGCCACTAAGTGTGGTGCAAATCTGGATAGCTCTACAAACTTAGCCTCATACTCTGCCACAGTCATTGATCCCTACTGTAGATTGAGGAAGTCAACCATCCTCTATTTCTGCACAAGTGCTGAATAGTACTTTTTATAAAACAACTCCACAAAAGTGGTCCATGGCATCTCATCAGCTACTCCATCATAACGTCGCTTCTCCATATTCCATCAGTTATCTACTTTCCCTCCCAATGTGAACGTTGCCATGTGTCACTTTCTGCTACTCGTTGCACTCTATCCGAGCAAATATATTCTCCATCCGCTTCACCCATGCCTCAGCCGCTAAGGGATCTGTGGTCCCCTCAAAAGTTGGTGGAGAACCCTTTAGAAATCTATCAAACCGAGTACCCTCGTCGAACACCTAGCCTCTGCTGAGGTCACTGCTGGAACTGACTGCCTAATAAGTTGCCTTAGGTATATCTGAAATGCTAGGGCGGCACCTTTTAGGACTACTAGAGTATGTGTTGGGACTGGAATAGGAGCAGGTGCAAATACAGGTGTAGCCCTTGCCACTAAGGCAATTGGAGGATCAACCTCCTCATGCAAAATCTCCCTAATAGAACTTACAGTACAACATTGAGTACTCACCATAGCTGGAGTAAGAGCAACTCTCTTTTTAGTCGTCTTCCCAATACTTCCCACTAAATTCTTTTTGGGTGTCATACCCCTTTAAAATGAAAAGAAATAGGATAAGGACAAGTTTAAACATCATTACCAGTAAGCTCTCTTATATTCCTAATGGACTCTGGGAGTCGGACCTCCACTAAGGACAATACATTCTAAGGATTACCAATAACTACTGCTATGATAACAACAAATGTCACACTCCACTTAGGGACGAGGCCGGTCGTGAGCCACGAACCCTGACCGATTAAACACGAAAGCCTAATCACCTGATAGATACTAATATTCCATTGAAAATATAAATGTTTAATTCAATACTCTAAAGATAGTTTGAATTAACCACCAATAAATCAATCTTATTCAAGATTAACAACTCTAACAAAATAACTATCAAGTTAGAGATTACATGATCTCAAAACAAATCATCCATTAAATGAATAGTAAATCAACCAAATAGATCCACAAATCTATAATCTAACTCTAAAAATAGTGGAAATAAAAATCGACACAAGTCCTAAGGAGGTCAATGACGAAAGGGTCCCGGCATCCAAAATCCAACTCTACTGACGTTTAGGCTCACCTGAAATGTTATAAAGAGTGTAAGCTCACAGTCCAACTCGTGAATGGAATGCCTCAAAGTAATAACAATAATCCAAAAAATAGCACTTTATGATCAAAATAAATTTCATAAAAAGGCTCCCAATGCCAATCAATTCACTCATAAGAATGTTCTTTTAAATCTATATAACTTGATGCAATATAATATCTCAATGAATAACTTTTCATCTCATAATAAAATCACATTATCACAATGGTGATAACAAATAAATCAATGAATAATCATAAGATAAACCAGTTAAAGAATAATGTAATATGTGCCAAATAATTTCTCAGGGGTAATATACCCGTTGGATCCAACATCATATTTAGAGTCCCCTAACCTAGCTTCTAGGTTTATTCCTTAAGCCGATCATGTTGAGGTCACCATAAATTTCACGGGCCTGTTCCTACAACTGTTGAGAACTAGGGTCACCACAATTTTCACAGACTTGTTTTCTAGCTGCCAGAGTCACCCTACTTAATGGGCCTGTTATCTGGACGTCACCTAGTCCCAATATCTATAATCAAAAGAGTTTTCACCATTAAATAACTCTCAAACCATGCTCATGTAATTTCTCAAAATAACTGAAGAATAATTATCAATGCAATATAGTAGAAAAAGATGTAACATTTCCAATAATTCAAAATAAGCTTTATTCTTCAAATAAAATATACTACATGAATTATAAAACATGTCTTTAAAATCAATTTTGCATGGGAGTTTGTAATTTTATGCTAGTAAGATAAAAATCACTCACCTGATGCCCTTAAAGTAGGCTAAAAGAAATGCAAACAAGAAATCAATAATTCACCTGATTATACAAATAAAATACCACTTTAAGTATAATTTCCGAAATGCATATTCTTAACATAAAACCTTCTAATAGCCACAAAACCTTAAAATAATGATATTGATGGACAACCCAGCACGCTAAGTCCCAACATTCGGTGATTTAACAAAGCACGCATATCACCGTCAAAGTCTTTCAATTTCGCCATTAAAAGTTATCACAGCTTTATGCCTTATGCAGCAATCTAAATAAGATTTTCTCATCCCCTTGATGGTTTTCTAGGTCAGCCCAACACTTAATTAGAGAGAATATATATAATTAAAATAATAATCTTAGAGTAGCAATGATACATTTAGTCCAAAGCAGTGTTAGGGACTTGTGTACCCAAAGTGTTGGCAACTAGTCCTCTGGTGACGTGTTTTACAAACAAAATAATAATAATAGAAATTGGTAGCAATCATGATCCTAGTCCAGCCAATGTGTGAAAAGAAAGTCTGATGAAATAAAGTATAGGATTGCAAATTGATAACAATGACCAAAATTTCTAGGTCGAACCACTCACTTTGAAGCCAACACTAAGTCAATCCGGAAGCGACATATACATATATATCTAACAGTTCAAAACCAACGCACTGTGTCTACACTTATGATCATGTCAGTACTTTGACTATGAGGAATTTCCCACCATATGAACGCACTAACAAAAGACCCAACCAAAACCCTTCAGTTTTGCTAAAATCAACAATAAGGTGAATCCGTACCTTTTCTTAGAGAGTAAATAACACTGGCCACTAAAGCTCCTCACGAACCCTAACTCTCTCTCTCTCTATCTGGGGCAAATCGTTAACTTCTCTTAACCCTAGTTATTAAAATCAGCATCCCATAAATCATATGCTTCCAACACGTTACCACATCTAATAGATTAACCTTTTAATTTTAATCCTGTGCAACCAAACCCACATACAGTCTCAGATAATGACTAATGGTAGAAAAGAAAACCAACACCCAAACTATCTAGCCTGTATAATATCAAAGATCTCACAACACCAACCCATTACCCAACTTCCAAATATCAGGATTAATTCCCAAGCAATTTAATCACATGATCCAAATATTCTAAATTAATTTCAAACTATACCAAATAACATTCATAATGCAGACGAATGTAGGAAATAATAAAAATTAAAACTCTAGGTCATAACATTATCTTCAAAGGTGTCGGAAAGCAAATTGTGAACAGACTTTTCGGCTAAAATAATCTAGATATGTCTTCTCCTCTCCTTTGTTCAATTATTTTTCCACTTTATTATTACTTCTTCTTTTTTCTGGGTTTGGAAATATTGTGCTCTCAGGTTAGAAAGATTGATAGAGATGCACATTTTAGCTATGTTTTTCTTAATTCTTCTCCTGCTCGAGCTCACCACCATTGTTAGTGCAGAGCCGCACCTCACGTTGTGTGAAGACAGTAATTATACCATCACTAGCCCATACGAAAACAACCTCAAGCTCCTCCTTGAGTCTCTATCAACGAATACTTCTCTTGAAAGAGGTTCCTATAAGACTCAATCGGAGATGGAACCGATAAAGTTAATGGGCGAGCACTTTGTAGAGGAGATATCCCTCTTACAGTTTTTAAGGATTGTGTTCAGAATGCAAGCCAAGAGATCATGAAGGCATGCAAAACTGGAAGTGCAATTTTATGGTATGAATTATGTCAATTCAATGCTCATTCCACATGCTCGCCTTTATGGTTTATACTGGAAAGTTTCCGGACTCAAATTATCAGGAGAAAAATGTTTCGGACCCAGTACATTTTGGGGGATATTTGAAGGATTTCATGAAGAATCTGTCGAAAGAGGCTACATCAGGTCCTTCTAACCTCGTGTTTGCCACTGAGGAAATCAAATTTTCAAGGAATGAAATGATTTACGGGCTTGTACAATGTACAATAGACATCTCTCCAGAAGACTGTAGAAATTGTTTGGATTCTGCCTGGGAAGATCTTAATGGATGCTGTAGTTCTCGTCGAGGTGGGACTCTTTTCAGTAGGAACTGCAATATGAGGTTTGAGCTACACCATTATGACTCAACCGGTAAGAAAATTGAACCTTCAGTAGTCACCATGACTATGCTTTAGATGTGCTCTCATTTACTTCAGATGAAAATTCCATAATGCATTTCTAAGTATATATATATATATATATCAATATGTGAAATGATTAGAAAACGCAGATAAATTTTTGTTTTTCCTTTTTCCATAGACATAAATTTCTGTTTCCATGGGATATTATTTCTTCAGAGGAAATTTATTTATTAGCAATTAACTTAAAATGTTGTGGTCCATCATTTTCATAATGGTTGTTATGATGTGTGTGACTGTGTGACCATCTTATTAGGGTTATATAGCCAAATTTAATAGGTCGTATGAAAATTTTATTAGCTTTGTTGAGCCTCATTAAACGAATGTGAAGGCAAATTTTTACTATTTTCATGTTAGTGGCTCAAAATAGACACACAATGACTCCTTGATTTTCAAACAGTCCATTCCCTAAATATGTTTAACTCTTCACATTTTTCTATGAACTTGTGCACATTGTGAATCTAATGCCAAGTCTGGATAGTGTGTTGTTCAAACTCTGCTTCATAGAATTGTATTGAGCTTCAGTTCGTTTATGATCCTGTTAAAGCTAATCCAATGGCCTAACATCCGAAGTCATGTTGTTGTTTTGTTATGGACCACAAAATCTCGTGACATTTTTCACGTAGTAGTAACCTAGTGTCGATCGAGTTTCAGGATTTACTCATTGTGCTCTACACATATCTATGTACCAAAACATTGTAACAAGCATGTTTTAAACCAATCCCACGTAATGGAAAGTCGCAATTTCACATCGTTGTGCAATGAACCCTAAATTTTCTAAAACCCAACAAATCTAAACAATAGCAGAATAGGCAAAATAACTAGTTAGGTCAACCCCGATCAAGCCGGCCGCAAGACTCATAACACCCTTGTTACTGGAACTATTATGTTGCACTATTCCCCACAGTTATGTTGTTGCCACAATTCTACAATTTACTAGAGCTCATAAAGTATCTAGCAATTTGGGTTTTTTAAACCAGAGATTTTTGCCTTACTAAGCAGGGAACGGATGGAAGATTTGGGTGGATGTGCTAGTCCCCTGTGTCTCAATATTTTTAGTAGCAGGTCTCGTTGGCTGCTATGTTTTCCGTCATCAGAAAAGCAATGGAACGTAGAAAGGTAGACTAATGAAAACCCCCAAGTGCCAATAGTCCCATATCAAATGTAAAAAAATAAACTGAAGCTTTCCACGCCTTGCAGATAAGGAAAACGGCCAAAGTGCTTTGCTACATGAGCTAGCGACATCAAGTAGTGTTGTGATTACAGAAGAAGGAAAGTTATTCTCTCAGGAATTGCCCTTCATGAAGTTGGCCACCATAAAAGCTGCTACGGACAACTTCTCCGACTCAAATAAGCTCGGACAAGGTGGATTTGGCACTGTTTACAAGGTAACTCTTCTTTTCTAGTTAATGTGAAACAACTGTTGTTCCACAAGACTTGATATTTTGGAAAATATTATTGATTTTTGAAAAGGTTTGTACACAAAATCTCATCAAAATAATGCGACGATAGCAATTTTACAACTAAAAAAATCATATGATGGGAAGCTACCATTTGATTACATCATTCTATATAAAAATATTATATAAATTTTCTGATTGTATAACATCATTTTTTTTTTTACAATAAGTAAATATTCAATTGAAATTTCTTCAGGGTGTCCTGCTTGATGGCAAGGAAATAGCGGTTAAAAGGTTATCGAGGAAGTTGTGGCAAGGAATAGAGGAGTTCAAGACTGAAGTCATACTAACTGCAAAACTTCAACATAGGAAACTTGTGAGATTTGTGGGTTGTGGCATAGAGGGAGAAGAAAACCTGCTCGTATATGAATACATGCCATACAAAAGCCTCGACATCTTCATCTTTGGTTTGTTTTCGTAATCTTCATCCCTAAACTTGTCCATTTCCTATATTGTTTATAAAAATATATTTTAAGCTAGTATAACTTTGTGCATCATGTAATACTCTACATTTCATCTTCTATCTCAGATCCAGAGAGGCGTGCACAACTTCATTGGGACATGCGCCTTAACTTTATTAATGGAATTGCTCGAGGACTTCTTTATTTACATGAAGACTCTATTGAAATTATTTTCAAAATATATAATATATGTAGTAGTTTTGGAGTTTTTTCATTTTGGTTTTGACTAGCTTTGAAGAAAGTCTTTATTACCTTATTAAATGAATTCCACGTCGAAAAGTGAGAAGTTTTGTAAGGCATTTATAAATGCCAACAACTTTCTATGTATTGCTTTAGAGCAATGATTGGGTGTAGCACTTAAGTGTGAGCATGTGTGCCAAGCAACATGTGCGCCATGCGCACGTCTCGCGTGCGAGTCGCGTGGCGCAATGTGGCGCTTTAGTGGCGCACTTGGCACTTGGACAAATGGCACGTGCGCATGTGGCGTGTGATCAAGACCATTGATTTTTGTCAATCATGATGATCAACGATCGGATGGCTAATGCATAAGCAAAAAAGATCGTATGGTGAGAACCACACCTGATCATAGAGGTGTGATGTTTGATATGATCAAATAATAAATAGATGCGATCTACACTGTTAGATTAAGAAATGGACGATCTGACGGCTGTGTTTAAACCTGCAAGTGACTGTTAGAAATCAGTTATTATTTGAATTCTAACAGTCATGTCTGGTCCAAAAAGATACCAAAATGTCTATAAAAACATGGTAAATTCGTAGACAAAAACATATAATTTTTTCTACAACTTCTCTATATATTAAAAGGCAATACAGTTCTTGATTCTTTTCTAGTTTTATTATTCATCATCTCTGAAGTCTGTTTCTGTAGAAATAGACATTCAGATTCTTGGCAGACTTGATAATCAGAGGGTATTCGGGTCTAATTTCGTGTGTGCAACACGCAGTCATAATTACAGATTTTTCTGGGCTCCATTGTATCCTGGAGGCGATTCGCCATTAACCCGGTGCACACCAGATTCTGAGAATTGGTGGGAGCGAATATCGTCTTAAGGAAAGCGATATTAATCGTGTCTTGGATGCGATTATTCATCTTCTTCTTTCTTTTACAAATTTCTGAACTAACAGACTCGCGGCTTAAAATCATACACAGAGATTTTAAAGCCTAATAATGTTTCGTTGGACGATGACATGGTTGCTAAGATATCAGATTTTGGCATGACAAGAATTTTTGGTGAGAACCAAAATACAGCTAACACCAGAAGAGTTGTGAAAACATAGTAAGTCTATTCTTTTTATACTAAACTATATGATTCAATTGAAATGGAGCCAAAGAAAAACTAGTATACACTTGAGATAGCGGATACATAGCTCTAGAATATGCAATGAAATGACTACTCTCCGTAAAGTTTGATGTCTTGAGCTTTGGAGTGATCTTGCTTGAGATCACTAGTGGGAAAAGAAACAACGGCTTTTGCCTTACGGAACATGTTTGGTCTCTCCTTGCTTATGTATGTCATTTTTCACCCGCGCTCAAATGAGATTATTTTGTTTGAAGGGAGCTTCAATTTAGATAGTTTCTATTATTCCATAAAAGGTGTAAAAGCTTTAAGGCCTGATCGAATTAGGTCCTAGTCTATTTCTTGGATTTTGTTGGCAGGAGTCCAGCATAGCTGAGGTAATCCATTTCCTCTAATGTAGGTGAGCCAAATTTTGTATTGCCCTCAATTCCATCAATGCAGTTTCTCTTTTTGCTGTTCAAAAAAAAAAAATTAATCAATATTTGAAAGCTGATTTTTTCATCATAAATTGACAGGCATGGCGGCTCTGGAACGAAGGAAAAGGGTTGGAATTTGTCGATCCAGTGTTGACAGAATCATGCCCCGTGGCGAAAATTGGAAGGTGTATTCAAATTGGGCTGTTTTGTGTCCAGGAAGATCCGGCAGATAAACCCACCATGTCATATGTGATTGTTTTGTTGGGAACTGAATCAGTTGCACTTCTTAAACCAAGACAACCTGCATTTTCTGTGGGGAAAGTTGTTCATCATATTGATCAGTCTTCAATCGCAGATCCTTCTGTAAATCAGGTCACTCTTTCTAGCATTTTGCCACGGTGACTGCTAGCAAATTTGTCCCTTGGCTTGCTTTTGTAGCAAAGCAGGATCAAATGCACACCTGATGTAAAGTCGGATCAATCTACAAGCAAGCCAATGATGTGGTCTGCGATGAATTATATATTTTTTTTTAACAGCAAAATAGATTTAATATTAAATTAAGGAAGCATACATATGCATCTCCACAAGCCAGATAGGCTTTACAGAGAACATTTGGCAAAGGTTGAACAGAATTCAACCACCAAACTAACAAAGGCTGTTGAAGGGAAGAGGGGATAAGGGATTTAACACCTTCAAGTGAGTTAAAGAAGCTATTACAATCAATACTCCCACTTCTACACTTAGCCTGGATCCAGCATGTATTGGGGAAAAGGGTGACTTTTTTTTTCCAGCATGTATATCAATTACTCAGAGGACTTTTCTTCAACCTGGCCATGTCCTGTTGACTTGGTCACGACGACTTTATTTACAAGTTTACAGAGGACTAAATTTTTCTCGTCTTGATGCAAGAATCCAATGAGGTCATTTTGTTTTTCTTAATTCTTCTGGCATGGAGAAAATTTTTCCTTGATCATTACCACAAAAATTTTTGAAACCCCACCATTTCTGTTCTCAGCAAAATAAACCATAATATATGATAGGAAACCTGCTAGATCATTACGGTCTAATACAGTTTCATTAAATTTAAAGGGGTTGAGCCCCCTTAATCAATGAAGTTCAATTCTTAATTGTTGAATTAAGCAGTTGGAAGTACATAAATCATATGGTAACCCTTTAAAATCACATGAAAATTAGCAGACATGGCCAACTTTTTTCTAGCAGTACCAGACTTTTAAAAGCATTGGAAAGGAAGGGAGAAAGTTAAGGTGGGGTGGAGGTTGGGGGCTCTGGATTCCGTCTACGACTCTTTAACAACAGGAGTGGATGAAATTTAGGCAGTGCAGTTAGCCTATTTCCTTTTTTTTTTTTTACTTTTTTTTTTTTTTTGGGTATGTGATTAGGCTGTACCAGCTAATTTTTGCACAATTTAATTAATTATTTTTTTAATATAATTAAAAGTAAGTCATCCACCTCATAAATAAAGAATTTATAAAAAATAAATATTTTACGCAACCAAACCGCAAGAGGAATTAAAAATTTCAAAAGTTAAAACATTTGGAGCTACAGCTCATCTTTATCTCCGCTAGGAGTTTGGTTAGCCTACTTCTAGATGTGCATCCAATGGTCAATATCATGACTTCAGCAGTTTGATTATATCTCAATCCGCCAATTTCAATTTGTCTTCGTTAGACTACTTTTCCTAACCAAAACAGGGAGAAAATAAGTGCAAGGCAGAAGGATGTCACTACTTTTGACTCAGATGGTCCAATGAATCCAAGTGCATTAACTCACTCTTTTGTTGCTGCAAAGAATATTCCAAACAATCATGTCACCATTCCAGTGCTGTTCCCATGAGAAAAAGTCTCAACTCTCTCCTTATACTCCACATCAAACACCCTCATTTTCCTCTAGCTGGGACCCAATTGTATGGCCCTATTGTCCAGCTTTGAAAAGTCGTCGGAGCTAGCCACAATATTAATTGTTTCCATCTTCACCACTCATTTCCTCACCATATCTGTAGCTGATTTTAATAAGGAAAACCTATTCTTTTAAAAAATTGGTCTTCATATGATAATATCACTTTGATAATTAATTAGTAGCTTAATGTGTGTTTTGTTTTGAATCAAAGGAATCTTGCCCAACCGAAAAAAGTTATTCTTTTAAAAAAAATTTATATAAAAAATTTTATTAAAATAATATAATAATAATATTTTTATAATTAAAAATCATTATTAATAATTATTTTATTTTAAAATAGACTACTCTTATTCAATTAACTCATTTACATAATAAATTTTTTGTAAAATTTTTAATTATATTAAATTATCTTTTTTATAATTAAAAGTCACTCGATATTTTACTTTTAAAGTCTCATTTAATCTTATTTTGATTATAAATTATATATAAATGTTTTAGTTGTATTATGTATAGCATTACGTGGTGGTATAACATCACCCTTTCAATAAATCGAAACTCATAGTATGCCCAGGGACCCAAAGAGGGATTTGTATCACCGTGATGGCTTGCTTCAATTTCTCCAAAATCCTTCTGTTTCTTTGTATGCTTTGCTTGCCTAGCCTCAGAATCAAAGCAACCCCAACTTTCCTCTCTATTCAGTGCCCAAACACAGCCAGTTACACTCCAAACAGCACCTATAAAGCCAACCTCAACACCCTCTTCTCAGTTCTCTCCAACGCCACCAGCATCGATGGCTTCTACAACTTCACCGCTGGCCGGAACCCCCCTGAGGCAGCTTACGGCCTCTTTCTATGCCGAGGCGATGTTTCCACCAATGTCTGTAAGGATTGTGTTGTGAGTGCTACTAAAGATGTGCTTCAAAGATGCCCCAAATCGAAGCATGTCACAATTTGGTACGATGAGTGCATGTTCCGCTACTCAAATCAATCCATCTTCTCAATTCCAGATCAATCGTATAGGCCAATCTTGTATAATACCCAGAACATAACCGAGCCAAAACGTTTTAGAGAGTTGTTGGGAGAGGTTATGAATGATACAGCAACTCGGGCTTCAAATGGTGATTCCAGTAAGAAGTTTGCGACCAGAGAAGCCGTGTTCACGTCGCTTCAAACGCTGTATGGCCTGGCGCAGTGCACGCCGGACTTGAGTAGCTTTGATTGCAATACGTGCCTTCGAGACGCTATCTCAAGTTTCCCTAGTTGCTGTGATGGGAGAAGAGGTGGGAGAGTTCTGTTTCCGAGCTGTAATGTCAGGTATGAGTTGTATCCGTTCTACACCTCTGGCGCCACTGCGCCACCATCTTCACCGGTCCTTCCTCGTCCTACAACTCCTGCAAGATGTCCAGGTAAACTCTGTATAAAGACATCTCCAACTATAGAAAATGTTATTCTTCTATAAAAATAATGTACAGAAAAGAAAATTTTATCAGAACGATGATAATAGTAATATTATAATTAAGAGCATCATATATTTTGTTTTAAATTAAATTACTCTTATTAAGCACATTATTTTAGTGGTAAATTTTATATTAATTTTTTAATTTTTATAGCATTATTCATTCAGTTATCTGTTAATTTGTATTTAATATATTGTATTAGCGATAGCGTAAATAGATCAAGATATGAATTATAAAAAAATGTTATAGCTACTGTCTTTTTTCACTGTGTATTTTGATTACTACTAAAATGATCAAGTGAGTTTTACATAAATTCATTGACGTGGCACAATCACCTTTGTGTCTAATAGCGTACAAAATGTGATGAGCTAAATAAAGTCTTAAGCACATAAGATTTAAGGTGTTTCAACAAAATCAGGCTTTCTCCACAAATGAAAGAGAATTTATATACTATACTATAAGGGAAAACATCAGATGGATGGGGTAAAATGTCAGATTGATGAGGAGAGGAATCAGCTTAGAGGTAATCAGCCCAGAGTAGGGGTTGGCAATGGTCGGACCGGATCGGCTCGGGCCAGCCTACGCAATATAGATATATATATTTAATCCGAATTAAAATTAAATTTCAAACTTATCCAAAATAAAAATTAGATCCCGAAGTCTGCCCAAAATAAAACTTAATTCCCAAGCTCGCCAAATCTTGCCCATTTAGCCTATAAATATTTTTGATAAATATTTTTTTCTTCAAAAATAATTTCAAATAAAGTAAAACCTAAATACATAAATATATTAAAATATAAAAATATATTATTTATGAATACTTCAGGTTTGACAAAGCTTCAAACACAATTTTTAAACCCGCTTATTAATCAAATCGGTCCTAAAAAAGCCCAAGTCCTATAAATTGTGGGCGGACCAAGCAGGCTAATTTTAATAAGATATATTATTTTATGAATACTTCAGGTTTGATAGAGTTGCAAACACAATTTTTAAACCCGTCTACTAATCAAATTGGGCCTAAAAAAACTCAAGTCCTATAAATTATGGATGGACCAAACGTATTCGGCCTTTGCCACCACTAGCCTAGAGATAGTGACACTTCTATTTATGGTCTAGGTTATGGTTTCGACTCACCCTCCCCACTCTAGAGAAAAACCCAATTTGAGCATGTCAAATTTTTACTTGCCCAAACTAAGAGGAGATGTATGACACTTAAAACGACACCCAAACCTAATCCATATGGCTACCCATGCGCCCACTTTGCGTGTCGTATCTCATTCCAATTCTTGGTTGTCTATCCATCATGTATGTGATTGATGCCTAATTTTCTCTAGGTCTCTCAACTCAAACCATCTTTATCATAACCCTAGAAAAAAAAGTCTGAAAAAAAGTCTATTAATCAGGTAGTATTAACAGCTCAGTACTCATTCATGTTAATTAAAGATATAGGATGTTTTATTACATCAGCAACATGAATTTGTAATTAATAAAGAGACTTTTAATATAATAAATAACACAAGGCAAATTTTGATGTGCACAAGTACCAAAGAAATTTGTATTGCCGGACTACTGGACTTTTTTCCCATAACCCCACATCTCTCATGATTCTCAACAGAAACGTAGTTACCTATTCCTCGGGTCCTAAGCACCTTTCTACACGAGGAGTTTTAACACCTTTGAGCTCAAGTAACTTACCCAACAAGAAATTCCATAAGGTAGCATTTGGAACCCAGATTCATAAAAAAAAAAAAAGTGAAGAAAAAGGTAAAGATTAGGAAAAGATAAAAAAAAAAAAAAAAATGAATGTAGACTTCTGTTCTTTCTTTTCCTTGCCTTTAGCTTTTCATTTTCTTTTCTATCATCAAATCTTGATTTAAACACAGTCTAAACGAAGAACGCTTAATAGGAAAACTAATTTTATTAGAATTTGAGACACAATCCAACATTATGGGATTGGAGTGACCTACATATGGAATTTTTATTCTTTTTTTTTTTTTTTTTTGCCAAGTAAATGAAATGGCTTTCCATTTTTGCAGGAAATGGGGGAATCTCGCCACTACTTCTCATTGTAATCATTCTTGCAATAGCAGTCTCTGTGCTGCTTTTCATCATAGCCTTCTGTTTCCCAAGTGGGAAAGGGAAGAAGAAATATGAGGCCATAAAAGAAGATCCTGGTAAGATAGGGGGAAAAAAGGAAAACAAAAAAACAAAATTTCCATCTGCTCTTGTTTCAACTGTTTAACCTTCGAGTGATCACGTCTACAATTTCATTACATTTACTGTTTATTTTGTTCAGTTAAAAATGAAATCATGACAGTGGAGTCCTTGCGATATGATTTGGTTACTGTTCAAGCTGCCACAAAAAACTTCTCTGAGGGTAACAAAATTGGTCAAGGTGGATTTGGTGAAATCTACAAGGTAAGAAGTTACTTTCATCTAATTGTACTTGATTACAATTATGGAAAACTTTGCAAGTTTGAAATTTAGGACCTCTAATTTTCAGTGGATGTCATATATTCTCTAAAGAAAAATATATATAAAAGCTAAAATACAATAAAAATGGAGAGAGAACGGCATCATATATATGAATCACTCTTATCAATATCTCGGGAATTAATCTGTTTCACTTCATTCATGCCACTCTATCATAATATTCTCTTATAATCTCAGGGTACACTGCCCAATGGACAAGAGATAGCTGTGAAGAGGCTATCTCGAAACTCCAGGCGAGTTGAAGAAGAATTCAAGAATGAGGCAGTATTGGTAGCCAAGCTTCAACACAGAAATCTAGTGAGACTACTGGGATTCTGCGTGGAAGGAGAAGAAAAGATACTCATCTACGAATTTCTGGCCAACAAAAGCCTCGACTACTTTCTGTTCGGTCTGGCATATCTAAACAATAGTAGTTCTTAAATTAACCTTTTCATTTAATTTCATAGTAACACAAGATTACCATGAGCACACATTCTCCAATACATACATTCAAATTTCAAATTGCTAACTTCAATATTTATTCTGATTAACAGATCCACAAAAACAGGAAAAGTTGGATTGGTCAAGACGTTACAAGATTATAGGAGGGATAGCTCGAGGGATTCTTTATCTTCATGAAGATTCTCCACTTAGAATCATTCATTGTGATCTCAAAACAAGCAATATTCTGTTAGATGGAGAGATGAATGCAATAATTTCAGCTTTTGGCAATGCTAGGATCTTCGGTGTGGATCAAATTCAAGGGAATAACAATAGAGTCCTCGGTACGCTGTAAGTATTGAGATCCCACATCCCCTACATCATTTCAAAGCGTTTCTTGTTTTATTGATTTTGTTGCTATATATATTTATAACATTGGCTTGCAGTGACTATATGTCTCCGGAATATGCAAAGCATGGACAATTCTCTATGAAGTCCGATGTGTTTAGTTTTGGTGTCCTACTTCTAGAGATCATAAGTGGCAAGAAGAACCATATCTTTTACCAATCAGACAGTAATGAGGACCTTCTAAGCTACGTAAGTGAAAACTATACATTAAAATTATTAATTTCCTTTTTCGAAGCCAATATCACCATATTCACAAATTTTACATCATAAATTCATGCAGGCTTGGAAGCTCTGGAGGGATGGAACACCCTTGGAGTTGGCGGATCCAACTTTGAAAGATTCTTATTCAAGAGATGAAGTCACTACATGCATCCATATCGGTTTGTTGTGTGTCCAAGACGATCCAGATGCCAGGCCTTCCATGGCAACCGTAGTTCTAATGCTCAATAGCAGCCCTGTTACGCTATCAACTCCTCAAATACATACATTAGAAGGGTCGAATACACCTAAAGGCCTAGAGTCGGATCAGCCTACAAGCAAGTCAATGCCATGGTCTATAAATGAAACATCAATTACTGAAGTGTACCCAAGATAATGTGAGAAATATAGGTAATATTGAGAACAATTGTGTGGTGTACCTGAGATGAATAACCTCAAACTTAGACGATGAGATACGTGTCCTGCATCAGTAAGGTGATCTCTTGTCGTGTGAGATTTAAGGCCCAGTTCCCCTCTAAAAATTAGGCCATTTTGGTGATGATCAATGTGGGTTTAATCCCTTCTGTATATATGTTATGGTGTTTCCATGTATTTACTATCTCAAACTCTCCCTTGACGGGTTGTGTTTATTATGTATTCGCTAAAATGACGGTTGGCAAGTTTGTGAACCCAGAATTTGTTAAGAAGGCGTTAGAGGAATTTGTACCTTTAGTAAGAATAATGGTGGGATAACAATCAGTTTACTAATAGGAACATGGTTAGAGTTCAAAATTTCCAATTCTTATTCATGTACTAGGTGGACTATATTGTCAATTTTTAAATGAAAACATAACTTGGAATGTGGGTACCTTTCCAAAAATGATTATTTACGTTTAGAAGATAAATTATAAAAAATTTTGTTTTCACAGAATTTGTATACAAAAATTTTTACCAAAATGATATAACAATGGTATTTTAATGTAATGAGCCAAAATAAAAGGTGTTTTGGTTTTAAATAAATTTTCGGACAACAAACTCATTCTGGTTGAGAATTCTATAAAAAATAAAAAAAAATTCTACTTATATAGTCTTGAAAGCTCTTTATTGTTAGTCATAAGAGAATTAGACTTTCTCGTCTTGATCCTATTTTAATGAGGCCATCTTTGCCTGGTGTGTTTGCTTTTGTTTCACCCTTTTGGTTCGAGACGTCCTATTACCAGGCAGGTGAAGTGGTAATTAAGGCTGCTTCCAAGAGCAGCCTAAAACCGTAAAACCTGAAATTTTCTAAGTTTTCGTCTGGCAATAGCCACTTCTAACTTGGAGATGGCAATGCTTTTTTCAACACCAATATCATCTATTACCGTAGTCCGGATCCCTGGTAACTGACGAGGTGAAATTCAGCTAGAATAGAGCAGAGAGTTAGGACCATAATTGTTAGAACTAGACCGAATCGGCCGGTGGAACCAGATGGTCCAACAGTTCGTTTCAAGTGATTGTATCGGCTGCCCAAAATAACTAGACCAAATCGGCCGTTTGAACAGGTTGCACCGGGAACCAGATGGTCCTATAGTTCAGTTCAAGTGGTTGTATCAGCTGTCCAAAATACCAGTCTTGGGCCAACGGTTTTTGAAAATTTTAAGCACCAACTCTTTAAAAATATAGAGATTTTGAGGCACTCAAGGTTCGAACCGACACATTTTCACTTGCATCAAAGTTGGGCAGCCACCGGGCTACATTGGACCTTGTGTATCGTTTTCGTGATATATAATATCTAATGCAAATCTGATAACTAATAATTAGCACACCTCAACTGTACCAAGCTCAGCCCAGGAAAACTCTAGTATGGGGGGCATGAAACTAGAGAAAAATAAGCCCATGAATTTGAGGCTTTTATTTCCCACATGACATCTCGCCACGTGATCTATATCCAGGCTATGATTGTGGAATGAGCACCCCATGATTCACTCTCCAATTGCATAACGTGAGCGAAGGACAATGAAAGAAAAGTATACACACCAAACATTAAGCAAATTTCATTAATTTCTTTTTTGGCCGGCACCACAATGGTGCAGATTTCTCTTGTGCTTACCTTCTCGCAAGGTTCATCTCTGGTGGGACAAGCAATTTTTCTGTTTTAATATATATATATATATATATAATACAATGGATATTACAGACCCAAACTGGTTTACGCTAGACAGTTTTTGGGGGAGACAATTGATGACATATCTAATGAGGCATATATAAAGTTGCACAAACGTCACAAAACACTTGTAGCCGGCCAACGTATCTTTAAAGAAAAATGTTATTTTTTTATAAAATTTGTACAAAAATAACACTAGAATAATGTAGCAATGACATTTTTATAAATAAAAATCACAATAATTGGTGTTTTGGTTTTAAGTGAATAATTCACATTCAACTACATAATTCTGGTAATAAATTCATATGAATTTTCGGTTTATATAATATTACCAATTTTAAAAGGGTTAATTATACTTTGCATCCTTACACTGTATCACAAATCTCATTTTAGGCCTTTCATTTTTAATTGCAACAATTAAGCTCTTACATTTTTAATTTATTACAATGTTAACCTTCTATTTGAGAAATTGACATAAAATTCTCATGTGATAACTACATGTCCTTTTTTATGGAACAAATATATAAAATCTAACCATTTTTCAATTCAAAAACTCACATATATTACATGTGAGTTAAATTGAAAGTTTTTACACAAAGCCTAATTACATTATATGCATGACAATATTAATTACACTCATGATTTTAGAATGATTTAAGATAAATTTGTGATAGATTATTATGAAAAAATTTGATTTTACATCTTTACTCATTGAAAAGGCAACTGCTTGTCACAAGCGAATTTTTTATTTATTTTCTAAATAAAAGTTTAATATTGTAACAAATCAAAAGTATAAGAGCTTAATTATTATAATTAAAAATGAATACCCTGAAATAAAATTTAGTATAAAATCTAACATTACAAAATGTAATTACCCTTTTTAAAAAAAAAAATTTCCTTTTTCCAGCAGGTATGTTATTTGCCCATAGGATATTTTCTCCAACATGTTCAGAGTTTCTCTTCTTGGGGGAGGGCAAGTCCGTCGACTTGGTCAAGTCGACCGTTATCAGTGGTCCTTAAAACCATAAGATCTCCAACTTTATTACGTGGAATTTGGAAATCAGTCCCTTCCCCCAGGACCAAAGAAATCAATATGGCTCTATTGACCAGCTTCAATATGTCGTCGGTAATGGTTTCCATCTTCCCCATTAAGTTCCACACCATATCTGAGTCCGATTTTGATAAATTGAACCCAGAAGTGCGGCCATGGACTATGGAATGAAGAGTTTGATCACCATGACGCTTTCCTTCAATTTCTGCAGAGTCCATTTTCTTTGCTTTCTTTGCATTCTTAGCCTCGGCACTAGAGTTATCTCAGATCCTCTTCATCATATCTGCCCAAACACATCTACTTACACTCCAAACAGCACTTACAAAGCCAACCTCAATACCCTCTTCTCTGCTCTCTCGTCCAACGCCACCCGCATCAATGGCTTCTACAACTTCACTGCCGGCCCTGACACTCCTGACGCAGTTTACGGCCTCTTTCTATGCCGGGGCGACATTTCAGCCGATTTTTGTCAAGTTTGTGTGATGACTGCAATCAATGAAACAGAACAGTTGTGCCCCAACCAGAAAGCGGCCATACTTTTTTATGACGCCTGCGTTTTTCGTTACTCAAACCAATATATATTCTCCATCCCGGACGAATCAACTACAGTTTGTAAGGTAAATCCATTGAATAGTACAGACCCGAATCAGTTTTGGCAGGTTTTGGAGGGGACAATGAATGATGTAGCTACTCGGGCTGCAAATGATCAATCGGCCGGTAAGAAGTTTGCTACAAATCAAGCTAACTTCACTGCAATTCAGAAGGTGTATGGCCTTGCCCAATGCACGCCAGATCTATCCATTGCTGGTTGCAACTCGTGCCTTCGAGATGCTATCTTAAATCTCTCGAGTTGCTACGAGGGGAAGCAAGGAGCAAGATTTCTTTTTCCGAGCTGCCATGTCCAGTATGAGTCGTACCCATTCTACAACACGAGCGCCACTTCGCCCGTGCCAGCACCAGTCCTTCCTCCTCCTCCTCCCCCAGGTCTTGCAAGCAGTCCAGGTAAACTTCAAACTTTTGTTTGGGCAACAGTTTTGGCAGGGCAGGGCTTTTGCTAGAGCAAGAAATTGCAGTTTAATGCATTGAACAATTGCTCCATAAAAACATTTTAAATATATGTTTAATGTATAGTGCAGTCTATGTCATTGCAGAATTAAGCATTGTACAAGTTAGTACATGTTTAATCACAGTCAAACAACAAGTGATTGGTCCAGTGGGTAAGATTCGAATTTCATTACTCAAGGCTTGAGTTCGAGTTCCCATAACCGTTTATTGCGTTAAAACTACTCTTCAGTACCCAGGGCATGCGTAAAAAGTCCGTATTCTAATATAAGTGTGCTGAGGTCTAACGCAAATATTCTGGAGCAATATTCTCTGTTTGGTATTAATTTGGATTAACCTATCTGCATATCCATTTATAATATAAAAAAAAAATTCTTAAGTATATTATATCAATCCTATATAATTATGAAATCAAAGGTACGTGTACTCTTTGCTAATGCAGATCTTGAACCAAACAATTCTTTTGTTGATGCAGGAAAGGGGGGAATCTCATCACTAGTAATCATAGCCATCATAGTTCCAATAGTGGTCTCTCTATTGCTTTTTGTCATCGCCTTCTGTTTGCGTAGTAGGAAAGCAAAGAAGAAACACATTGCTCTTCATATATTTTCCGGTAATAAAGGAAAGCGGAAAAAGAAAGTCCTAGCTCCTGTTTTAACCATTTTTTATTGCAGTGATCCCTCCTCAAATCCGTTACATTAACTTTTTGATTTGTTCAGTTGGGAATGAAATCACGACAGTTCAGTCCTTGCAATATGATTTGATTGCCATTCAAGCTGCCACAAACAACTTCTCTGATGATAACAAAATTGGTGAAGGTGGATTTGGTAGCGTCTACAAGGTAAGAAGTTAGTTGCATCTAATTGAACTTTATTTCAATTATGCAGAATAAAATCATTCAAAAAAAAATTCAAAAATTTCAATTGATATTATGATATTCTCAGGGTACACTTCCCAATGGACGAGAGATAGCTGTGAAGAGGTTATCTCGAAACTCAGGGCAGGGTGGTGAAGAATTCAAGAATGAGGTTGTAGTTGTAGCCCATCTTCAACATAGAAATCTAGTGAGGCTACTCGGATTTTGCTTGGAAGGAGAAGAAAAGATGCTCATCTACGAATTTGTACCCAACAAAAGCCTTGACTACTATCTATTTGGTCTGGCATATCTGAATTAAGCATTCCCCAACTACTCGGCATAGCTGAGTACAATTGTCGTTCTTATATTATTCTTTTATTTAATTTTACAATAGCAACTGATTTCCATGACCATTCATTCTCCAATGCATACATTCTTGGAATTTAACTAGTAATAGTACATATGTATCATTGGAAGATTAGTAATTCTTTTCCAAACAATATCAATCAATTTTGAGGAACATTTGGCATGCTATTTCATGTATTCTTGTGCTTGAATTCCCATGTCAAATTGAATGAAATCAACACATACTGTAATGTACAGATCCAGAAAAACAAGAAATGTTGGATTGGTCAACACGTTACAAGATTATACGAGGGATAGCCCGAGGGATTCTTTATCTTCATGAAGATTCACGAATTAGAATCATTCATCGTGATCTCAAAGCAAGCAATGTTCTACTAGATGAAGGTATGAATGCAAAAATTTCAGATTTTGGCACGGCAAGGATTTTTGGCCTGGATCAAACTCACGAAAATACGAGAAGAGTTGTCGGAACATAGTAAGTGTAGGGTTCTCGCATCCCTTGTATTTGTTTTCTAGTTTCAATTAGTGCATTCATAGTTTGTCCACCGACAAATAGAACTTTAAGCAAAAAAAGGAGATGCATCTCATAGAGGTAGAACGAAAAATAAATGCATACTATTCCTATCTACTTCCCAATGTTACTAATGTGTGAATCAACTTTGGTTTTTTAGTTAAATTTCAGTGCATTACATCTTCAACTTTTGTTACTATACTAACATTATTCGCTTGTAGTGGTTATATGCCTCTAGAGTATGCAATTCACGGTCGGTTCTCTGAAAAGTTAGATGTGTATAGTTTCGGAGTCTTAGTTCTAAAGATCATAGGTGGCAGGAAGAACAGTAGTTTTTGCCAACCAGACTGCGCTGAGAACATTATGAGCTACGTGAGTAAAAATTACAAAAGTACTATTCATCATTTTTCTTCTCACTGCCAATATCACCGTCTCTACAAGTCATTTACCATGAATTTCTTGCAGGCTTGGAAACTCTGGAGGGACGAAACACATTTGGAATTGATGGATCCAACTCTAGAAGGATCATATTCAAGAAATGAAGTCACCAGATGCATCCATATCGGCTTGTTGTGTGTCCAAGAAGATCCAAGTGCCAGGCCCTCCATGGCAACTGTAGTTCTGATGTTCAACAGTTACTCTGTTACTCTGCCAGTTCCTCAAGAACCGGCGTTCTTGGTTCGTAGTAGAAGAGAGTCTAATACACCAAATGGCCTAGACTCAGATCAGTCCACAAGCAAATCAATTCCATGCTCTGTGAATGAAGCATCAATTTCAGAACAATACCCCAGATAACCTGAGAAGTCTAGGCTATTTTAATCAAGTTCATGCAGTATGGGTAACTTGTATAAGTATTTTTGAAGCGGCCATGAGAGAACAAGAGAAACAGGAGTAAAAGGGTACAGAAAGAAGTTATGTGAATTTTGGAAATAGTATTTACTTATTGCCATAAGTGAGATGGAGAAAATGTTTATCTACAACAAGTCTATTTAAAAAAATAACGTGGATTATTGCACAATTTTACTTTAGATGATTAGGACCCAATTTTTATTGGTATAGACATTATTGTGAGCCTTGGCGTGGTGGTAAGTTTACTCTTTTATGAATTGGATGTTAAAGTTTAGTTTGTAACTTAGATTTTTGGTTAAAAAAATAAAAAAAAAACAAAATAGAAAATAAAAAAAATTAATCATTCATTTTGTTTAATTTTCTTTCACATTTTTTTTACCACAATTCGAGTTTTAAATGAAGTGTAAAAATTCAAAACAAAGAAAGAAACAATATATTTATATATGACTCTCTCCATTTCTCCTAGCCTCATGAATTGGATTGCTCTTTTTTTTTTTTTCTATTATGTCAAACACAGGTTTTATTAATGCTTCAAAGAAAACAAGAATTTTGTTTTCTTTATCAAATATTCGAATGAGTTCATTTTCTAGCTAGTGATTTATTTGTTTTAGTTTTTTTGCCCAATTTCGGCTGGTTTATGTCTTGAAGAAGATCCAAGTTCCAGGCCCTCTCAATACTGGTTCTGAAATTTCCACAGTTTACTCTGTTACTTCCCATTTTCGGAGGCCTTACTCTTGAATTTGATTGGGATCCTGACATTCTGAAACTTGGAATCTTAAGGGTCTGTTTGGTTGTGGTTTCAGTTTCAGTTTTCTGTTTTTGTTTTCTGAAATTCGACGAAACCGTGTTTGGCAGATTGGTTCTGAAAACTGTTTCCGTCAAAACCGCGTTTGATAAATTGGTTCTGGAACTTGTTTTCGAAAAAAATTTCAGAAAACAGCCTAGTTTTAGGAACCATTAAAAAGATGTTTTTTGAGTTTCCGAAACCATTTTTATACGAAAATGAGAACGATATGAAAACGATAGTGTTTTCGATGGTCTCATTTTTTTGTTTTCAAGAACAAGAAAAACGAGTTGTTCTTAAATTTTTTAATTCCAAAAATACGAAAAACGAAAACGGAACCGGAACCGGAACCGATTCCAAACAGGGCTTAAAATTCTGCTCTTGGCAGCAGCTGCTTTTGCCCTTAGAATAGCAATGCTCTTTTTCCGGAATGCATGCTAACAGCTAGCACGCGCGGCTAAAAATTTAGACAGAGAACGTACAGCACCTTTTCAGAAAGTAAAATTCTAATCATACCCAATTTTTTAGCAATGGCAACTTAAATATACAAGCCACTTTTATAAATAAATAAAAATATACTAACCACTTTAAAAAAATCTTTTATTTTAAATCTAATCTTTTTGAAGCGGGTAGAGGACTAAATAAGTTTTCTTTCACTCTCATCATTTTTTTACAACAAAACAAAATAAGATAATGTTACATAATTAAAAATTTATCCAAAACTCTTGTATAAAATGATGTGATTATATAAGAGTTATATATGTAATTGCATAGGAGTCATTCACTTTAAATCAAGATGCTTGTCATAATAATTTTTAATTAAAAAAAATTTATAATAAGTCTCACCAGAATAATAAGACAGTATTATTTTTATAATTAAGAGTATTTTATTTTAAATTATAATACATTTTTATAATTAATAATATTTTATTTTAAATAAATGACACTAAATTAAAACAAAATACTCTAACAAAAATTTTATTAGTGATAAATTTTATATAAATTTTTTGAATCATTCAATATTTTCTTTACAAAAATGATGTCGCCTTGAAATTTTTGTGCGAAGTATAGGAGGAATAACATTTTCCAAGAAAGCAGCCTCATTTTCTCTACCTGGTAATCAATATTGCTTTTTTGACCATCTTCAGTAAATCTTCTGAGCGACGGCTATGGTTTCCATCTTCACCACTCATTTCCAATCCTACCTGAATCTGAGATTTTTGACAAATTGAAACCCAAGTAAGTATGGCCAGGGGACTATAGAAGGAATTAAGGGTTCGATCACCATGATCGCTTGCTTCAACACCTGCAGAGTCCTTCTGTTTCTTTGCTTGCTCTGCTTTCTCAGCCTCGGAATCAGAGTTAGCTCAGATCCTCTTTTATATGACTGCCCAAATACAACTACTTATACCCCCAACAGCGCCTACCAAGCCAACCTCAAAATCCTCTTCTCTGCTCTCTCCTCCAACGCCACCGGCATCAACGGCTTCTATAACTTCACCGCTGGCGGCAACCCACCTGACATAGCCTACGGCCTCTTTCTATGCCGCGGCGATGTTTCAACAGCTGATTGTCAAGATTGTGTCATAAATGCTAGCAAAGAAATAGTAAAGCTCTGCCCCAAGGAGAAAGCGGCCATAGCTTGGTATGATTATTGCCTGTTACGTTACTCGAACAAATCAATATTCTCCTTTGCAGATCAGTCAATTGGAGATTCTTTGCCTAATAATACACAGGGTGTTACAGACCCAGATGGGTTTACTCAGGTTTTGGGAGAGACAATGGATGACATAGCAAATCGGGCTGCCGAGGGTCAATCGGGCAAGAAGTTTGCTACTAAAGAAGCCAACTTCAAGGCACTTCAGGTGTTTAGTCTTGCACAGTGCACACCAGATATATCCAAAGATGGTTGCAATTCGTGCCTTCGAGATGCTATAGCAAGCCTGCCGAGTTGCTGTTATGGAAAACGAGGAGCAAGAGTTCTGTTTCCTAGCTGTTATGTCCGATACGAGCTGTTCCAGTTCTACCGGATTGTTCCCTCCCCACCGGTGCCTAAGCCGGCGCTTCATCCTCCTCTTCCTCCAAGTCCTGGATCCAGTCCTGGTAAACTTGAAACACAACACATCTCTTCGTTTATTCATTCATTCCTTCATTTGTTCGTTCTTGACATCATGGACGAAGCTAGTAGGGGGCCAAGAGGTGCGTAAAATTTTACATGCTAAAATGGCACCCCTAATGTTCAAAAAGACCCATTTTTGCTTGTCATGTGACCATATTTATTTATTTATTTATTTTTTGTCTGTATCCCAAAGCCTATACTTACTCATTCCACATAAATTAAGATCTAGTATAAAATTTGGGGGAAAAACATAAGATCCTCTCTATTTACTGATAGTCTGATAATACAATGGAGTGTACATTTTCCGCTGTAAATGTTGTTAATACTAAATTTTGTTTTTTATTGAGACTTATTCTTATACAATAAATCATAAAGGTTTAGATTGTTTACATTGAAAACAATGTTGTTTTTGAAAAGTTTAATGTAACTACAATCATACGTGGATTTTGTGACATGAATTGTCATTGAGTGCCACTTTAATCTATAAATCACTTGATATGTGATTAAAAATAACTTTTTAGTGGTATTTTGCTATCATAAATTAATTAAGATTAATGTATGTTATTTTTTATTTTCATATGTTAAATATAGCCTCGTTTATCAGATGTACTTTGTTTTTCCTGTAGACTGTTCTTGGCCCCCGAAGACAAAATCTTGGCTTCGTCCCTGCTTTACGTATAGAGTTTTTAATTTCTGCCAAACCATACTCTAAAAGATTGATTATATATCGATGAAACAGACCTTTCCCTTGTTTAGTATATTTAGTGAAGCAATCTTTAATTTGCTCAACTCAGGAAATGGGAGAATCTCATTGAAAGCGATCATTGCCATCATTGTTCCAATAGTTGTAGCTGTGTTGCTTTTCTTCACATGCTTCTGCTTCCTCAGTAGGAAACGAACGAAGAAATACAATGACATAAAAGATGAAGCTGGTATAAAGGGGAAAAATTTTCCATTTTGCATAAACCATTTACTCATCGGGTAATCACATGAGAAATTCACTACATAAACTTTTGTCTTGTTCACTAGGAAATGAAACCACAACAGTACAGTCCTTGCAGTATGATTTGGCTACAATTGAAGCTGCCACAAGAAAGTTCTCTAATGAGAACAAAATTGGTAAGGGCGGATTTGGTGATGTCTACAAGGTATGTGAGAATGGCAACTACAGCAGTTCTAAAATTTCAGAAGCTTGAATTGATCAAGATTTCAGTAGTTGCTATATATATACTCTCAGGGTGTATTACCTAATGGACAAGAGATAGCGGTGAAGAGGCTATCTAGCAGCTCAGGGCAGGGCTCAGAAGAATTCAAGAATGAGGTTGTACTGCTAGCCAAGCTTGAACACAGAAATCTAGTGAGGCTACTGGGATTCTGCTTGGAAGGAGAAGAAAAGATACTCGTTTATGAATTTGTGCCCAACAGAAGCCTCGACTACTTTCTATTTGGTTTGGCACATCTGAACACATCTACTGCTTGAATTACATGTTTGAATTGGATTGATATTATACGTATACAAAGAAATCCAATTACTTTATACAACTTGAATAATGAGTCTCATACGTACAAATCCAGGAAAACAACAGAAGTTGGATTGGCCAACACGTTACAAGATTACAAGAGGGATAGCTCGAGGAATTCTTTACCTTCATGAAGATTCCCAACTAAGAATTATTCATCGTGATCTCAAAGCCAGCAATATATTGTTGGATGGGGATATGAATCCAAAAATTTCAGATTTTGGCATGGCAAGGATCTTTGATGTGGATCAAACTCAAGGCAATACAAGAAGAGTGGTTGGAACATTGTAAGTTTTGAGTTCCCTCATTCCACCTATCTATTTTTCCATAATTTGTGACAAAACAGAAGGACAGGTGATTCTAATTTTTCAAGTACTTCCTCCTTGAACTCGAAGAAAATAGAGAGCTTAGAATGCATACCTGCCATATGATATCAATCTTTGCTTCCACTGCAGTTTTTATTCAAGAGCTTGGAAAATTAAGCCACTAACCCTATTTCCATTAATTTTATCAAAAAAAGAGTGCCTAAGTTATTTTGGCAATGTTTTCCATTTTTTTTTTACTGACTGAGCTGGGATGCAGTGGTTACATGTCTCCAGAGTACGCGATGCATGGACATTTCTCTGTGAAGTCCGATGTCTTCAGTTTTGGTGTGTTAGTTCTAGAGATCATAAGTGGCAAGAAGAATAACAGTTTTTACCATTCAGACTGTGCTGACCTCCTCAGCTATGTGAGTGAAAACTGTATAGTGCAACTTTGCCAGAGCCAATTTCATCAATTTACAAGTCATATATGCTTAATTGTGCAGGCTTGGAAACTCTGGAGGGATGGAACACCCTTGGTACTGGTGGATTCAACCATAGGAGATTCCTATTTGAAAAATGAAGTCATTAGATGCATTCATATTGGTTTATTATGTGTCCAAGATGATCAAGATGCCAGGCCCTCCATGGCAACATCAGTTCTCATGCTCAACAGTTACTCAGTTAGTCTTCCAGTGCCTCGACAACCTGCATTCTTTGCTCGTAGTGGAACAGGATCAAAAACTCGAAAAGGTCTAGAGTCGGATCAATCTACAAGCAAGTCTATAGCATGGTCAGTGAATGAAGCATCAATTTCTGAACTGTACCCTCGATAATCTGAGAAGTCTAGATGATATCAAGGATAACTCTAGGTGGTGAGATGAATATAAACTCAGACATGAAGAACGAATTTCAGTATTTGAAAGATTCAAAACTATAAAATGTGATCCCAAGCTTGCAGCCATTAAGCCTCCATTGGATTGATGGATTTCAAATGAAGGGATTTGAGATTGATTTTTGTAAAAATGTAGGAGTTGTCTATGTAGGTGGAGTGAGAAACTAAAGAGGAAGTTAAGAGTATACGTAGATGAGAGTATTTTATTATGATCCTTGAAGAATTTGAATCCTCAGCATGAAGGATCTCAGATAATTGTTTTTACATTGTTATTTCAAATACATCAGGATGAAGCTTTCAAATTCAATCTAGAAATTCATATCTAAACTATCAAATCTAAATTTGAGACAGTTTTTCTTAAATGGTCCGTAGCACAAATTTTCCTTTCATACCACATTGAGTTCGGCATTTAGCAACAGTTGTCTTTTCAATGATCTATATCTTGTCGCTAATGATAACTTTTAGTGACAGTTTTTCTAGTTTTGTGACCAATTCTTCATCACAAAGCCAGTGCTTCATCATGGTGAAGCTTTCAAATTCAACCTAAAAATTCATATTTGAACTATCAAATTTAATTTGACCTATTCTTCTTAAATGGTCGGTACTTCTCTTTTCATACCACAATGAATTAGGCATTTAGCGAGAAGTATTTTTGCGATGATCCATATTTTGTTGCAAAAATAACTTTTAGCGAAGTTTTTTTGGTTTTGCGACGAATTTTTCATCACAAAACCAATTGTTTTTTTTGCCAAAATAAGGGTTGTTTTTAAACTTGATTGTCAAATTAAGGTGATTTGAAACTTATTTACCAAACTCAAGTTGCTTAAAAAGTTATTTTGAAAACAAAACTTCAGGTCTGAAGAGCCTGAATATGGTTTAAATCTTGTCTAGATTCCCATAATACTTGCATTTTGAAAATGTAACTTTATGCTTGAAATCGTGTCAGATTTTTATAGAAATTATGTCCTGAAAATATAACATTTGGATAATTTAAAGAAATTATTTAGTAAGTTCGGAACACTACGTCAGCATGATGATATAGTGATGTGATGTATTCAACCAATTAAAAACAATCATAATTTCCTATTTTAGGTTGACTGACCTAATTTTTAGATTGATTGACCTAATTGGTAGAATAATGAAAATAATAACTTTCCTACCGCATTCATATTTGTTACCCATGTAGTTGAATTAACAAAAAAATACATGATGTATTTATTTTTTAGTAGTTACTTAGACCACATCATCATGCTGTTGTGGTGTTTTGGACATACTTGATAATTTTTCGACAGCTTGAGTTTGTTAAATAAGTACAACACCTTCTTAAATTTGGTAATTAAGTTTAAAAATCACCTGGATGTATTTTGGCATAAACTCGTTTTTTGTGGTGTCATTTTAAAATTCAAAGTAAATATAACTTTTTCCAGCACGTATATTAATTGCCAAAAAGATATCTTCTTCAACTTGTTCAAAGTTTCTGTTTGGACATGTTCTGTTGACTTGGTCATTACTGCCTAGCTCATTACGTACTACTAAATAACAATAAATTTTTCCTTGATCCATATCACAAAAAATGTTTGTAAGCTCCACCTCTTCTCATCTATCCAACCACATAAACAATTTGATAAATTTCATTCTTTGAAAAAAAAAAAATTTGTACAAAAAATCTCACCATAATGATGTGATAGTCACATTTTTGTAATTAAGAGCAATAGATCATTTTAAAAATAAGTTACGTATAAATTTTTTAGTTCTATAGCATTAACCAAATGATGTAGAAAATATGAGACTCACCAGATCATTAGGATCTAAAGTTTCATCAAATTTCATGGAGTGAAGCCCCTTCATCCATGAACTTCAATTCTAACGGTTTAATTTTAAGCATTTGAAAATAAAAGAAGATAAATTGCATGAACAAACACTTTAAAATCACATGGAAATTAGCGGACGATTAATGTGGGAAATAGTATTTTAATTCATGTAATTTACTTGTTGACATAAAGTGTACCTATTAGAGTATTCATAACATGGATCAAGAAAATGTTTTTTATGACAATTCACAAGTATCATTTTCCAATTCTGTTTTTTTCCCTTCTTGCTGGGATGCCCTACTGTGTTAGCATCTTAAACAAGTTTTGTTGTAGCACTAAAAACTTTTGCCTTGCAGAAGAGCAATGGACTTATTTGAGACGTATTTTATTATAATCCTTGTAGAATTTGAATCCTCAGTGTGAAGGATTTTAGATCATTGCTTTTACATTGTAATT
Organism: Euryodendron excelsum; assembly: GCA_033060915.1. Lineage (NCBI taxonomy): Eukaryota > Viridiplantae > Streptophyta > Magnoliopsida > Ericales > Pentaphylacaceae > Euryodendron > Euryodendron excelsum. The sequence goes on along the minus strand of CM065377.1, from coordinate 48,723,166 downwards.
TCAAATGTTGATGAAGCTTTCAAATTCAATTTAGAAATTCATAGCTATACTATCAAATCTAAATTCGAGCTATTCTTCTTAAATGGAAGGTACCAAAAATTTTCCTTTCATACCACAACGAATTCGGCATCTAGCGACTAGTGTTTTGCTTTTGGGACTGTTTTTCTAGTTTTGCGACGAATGTTTTGTCACAGAGCCAATGTTTTTTGTGCTGTCATTTTAAAATTCAATTAAAATCCAACTTTTTTGCAGCATGTATTAATTGCCCAAAAGATATTTTCTTCAATTTGTTCAAAGTTTCGACTTGGATATGTTCTGTTGATTTGGCCATGACGACCTTTATTACAATTTGAAGAGAATACAGTGAGGTCTTCTCTAGTGATTACGTATTGTTAGGTATCACGGAAATTTTTTATTCATCCATATCACACAAAAATGTCTGTAAGTTCCACCTCTTCTCATCTAACCTTATAAAGGATACAGAAAATAGGAGACCCGCCAGATCACTAAGGTCTAAAGTTTCATCATCGAATTTCACGGAGTGAAGCACCTTCATCCATGAACTTGAATTCTAACTTTTTAATTAAGCATTTGAAAATAAAATTACATAAATCACATGGTCAAACACTTAAAAATCACATGAAATTTAGCAACCGACTAATGTGGGAGACGCTATTTTAATTCATGTAACTTAATTGGTAAGATGAAATGTAGCTATTAGAATAATCATAACATTGATCATGAAAGGAAAATGCTATATGTAAGTCTATTTCTCAATAACAGGTTGCGTGAGGTTTAGTTTTCTAAACCAAAAAAAAAATCTATTTTCTCATCTTTTTTCTCACTCCTAAACATAAGTGAATAGGTCCTATACAAATTTATTAATATGGGTTCTATAACCTTATTTTCAGAACAAGGGCAGACCGAAGAAGGGTCCAGATTGGCTACTTTTTCTGTTTTTAAAAAAATTGTATATTTATTTGATTCTAAATTATAAATATATGTTTGACCCCGCTGAATTTTTAAAGAATTATATTTGCCTCCCTTTAGATTTAGTAATACATATATTTGCCTCCATTAAATATTATTAAACTTGTAGCAAAAAATATACGTATTTCATTAACTCTTCATTATTTAGCTAAATAAACAATATAATTCTAATTAACCCTTTATTATATGTATACATAGACTCTTCGTTATTTAAAATCTCAAAAACAAATTTCGAAATTTTGAACCTTAGCCAATCAAATCTGGATTAAGTTTTTTTAATAGGTTTTTGTCTACAACTTTTGTACATAGTTGGTGCCTCTTTTTCAGCATTTTTAATATAATTATCACTTTGTTTATTAAGAAAAATATATTGTCAATTAAAAAAAATTATGTATAATTCTATGTAAATTTTACCTCCACTGATAAAAAGCTTGAATTCGCCCCTAGTCTAGAATTAAAAAATAAATTAAAAATAAAATTATATATAACATTGCTGGTCGTAAAAATATTTTCATGACAAGTATCATTTTCCTTATTTGTATTTTTTCCCTACTCGTTGAAATGCCCTACTGTCGGTGATTTGGAGCTGATAAGCCTATTCTTAGGACATCTTAAACTATTTTTGTTCTAGCAGTGGCAACTTTTGCCTTGAAGAACTGCAATGCTCTGTTTTCCTTGAAGCTAGTTTCACCTACTAGTTTACCAACAATTAATTAAATACCCCATCTGTGACAGAGAGTGAGATGAACAATTAGAATTGACAGACAACTGAGACAACTTGTGACTTGCCCCAGTTAACACAGCATGAACCCCCGCTAACATTCCTTCCCAAGTTCCCGTCCCCCAATGCATCATACAGTGGTATTTTTATTTCTCTGATCAAAAGTAAGTCATCAATGCCATAATTAAAAAATTAATGAAAAATAAATCTGACTTCAATGGTATATAACGATATTTCTCATGATTGACAAAAAAAAATTAAGATTGAAAAATCCTAAGGGTATGAATTTGCCTATAGTTGATTAATTAACCTAAATATTCAACTATAAAACATGTCAATTGTCTATATACGACAATCATATATGCAACCTAAAGCAATAAAGCAAAGAGACAAGGTACACATAATTTTAGCGTGGAAACCCTATCAACCAGGAAAAAAATCACGGGGTCACACACAATTACTAATGTACTCAAAACTATAACTTTGAACAGTTACAAGAATAAATTTACAATAAAGTCCGTTGATCCACAGCTATGGTAAAAGTTTTAGACTTGATCACTAGACATCCACGATTCACCGTTCTCCCTTGCTCTCGACGTTAACATTTAGAATTCGCCAAAGATACTATGTATGAAGTTTGTTTGTTGATCAGAAGGAACACTACGATTATTTGAGAGACAAGATAAAGCTCTCTAAATAACTAGATGATCTCTCTTCAAGTGTGTTAAACTTTTTTTTAGGGTTTAGAGGTTTTATATAGAGTTCGGAGTATTTGTAGAACCTTGAACGTCATGTGAATCGAAGTAGGAAGTTTCCAAACCCGATAAGAATTTAAATTTAGAAGTTCTCGATTCTGTCTATCATTCAAACGGTCTGACCTGCCATTTGAACGCATGGTAGAAAGCTTGTTTTTCTCTGTTTTGCTTTTGCCGTAACACCTTAATTTATTCATACAATTTGATACATTTATCTAAATACTGGAATTACATACAAAGTGCTTTTACTTAGAATTCGTCAATCTAAAAACCTAATAATCTCCTCAATTAGCAATTTTGTGACAAAACACAATAAAGAACACTTTTACAAATAAATTATTTGAAACAACTAGTGTATGGTAGAATCAAGATCTCAGCATGTCTAGAAAGTCTTTAAAAGATCAACATCTATTGCCTGCACATCCACTCCTTAACTAACCTAGTGAAAAGCAAGTGTGGGAAGAAAAATAATATAACTTAATATAAGTCCAAGCAATGCAGCAAGCAAGAACAGAGTCCTTTCCTATTACTCCGTTTTTGGTTACAAATTGACAAATTAAGCTCATGAGAAAGAGGAAGGAATACTAAAAAATAGAGATTCACACCCTATGCAATCTAACGCCTTTGACACAGTCCTAAAAAAATTACCTCTAAAAATTTTAAAAAATAGGTCAAGTAAAATTTTATAACATATGTATAGTAATTTTGGGACTCAAGCATTAAAGTAAACACAAAATATACTCAATGAATTGAAATTTTCAACATCTTAGACACAAAAGTGTAATTTATAGACATAGTCATTTGGGGGTTCTCGATGAACTTGAAAGCTATAGACTTACACAAACATTTAGCAAAGATCAAAGTTAAAAAGTCTATTCAAATTCTTAAGAAAGTTACAGACCTAGAACAACGACTAATCATGCTTGTGTAATTCTAATATGAAAAACTCCCCCTTAATTGAGAGCAAGATTTGAACTTTTTAATAGCTAAATTTGTTTCTTTTGAGTAGCTCATATTTTTTTCTTTTGAGCAAGTTTAATGCTTAAAACATGGTAGCCCATTCTAATGACCCATGATCAGAAAATATTTTTAGTATTTTTGAAAATGCTTAAATGATGTATTTAGTGCCTAACAATGTATAATATCACTTTCATGAACAATTACTCAATAAATTACAAAAATACTAATGACTTATAATCAGAAAATATTTTTAGTATTTTTGAAAAAAATAATTAAAAGAAAATAATCCCTAAGTTCTACAACTATGATCATAGCACTTAGGACAAAAGAATAAGAATTAAATAACTTCCTATGCTATGTTAAAATCAAGCCTCTAATTAGAATCGTTAACCCCTACAGAATTTTTAGGGCTATTCAAGGCCTGTAAATCAGATTTTCTGACTCAGACAGATTTATTAATTTTTTATTTTGAAATTTCTTGTCTAAGTTGAGTAACTTGTATGTTGAGAATTTTAATCCGATAGTGTAGGGCATTATCAAGCATTCTAGGTTGCTTTTGATGAAAACATGTTTGTAACATATTGCACCTAGGCCTAATATGTCCCATAATGCCACAGTGATGGCAAATAGGAACAAAATTTGATCGAATGGTTTGTTGTTCAAGAAATTGCTAGCTATTTGAACTCCAACCCTTACAGTTTGAATGCCTGCCATTCAAATGCCATTGTTGGTTGCTCGAATGCCGGGCGTCCGAACGTATACTTTTCCTGTTCATGTGCCGTCGAGAGTTGAAATTCACGAAATTAGAAACACACCTGGAATGTTTTACCTGTTTTTTTATTTCTTGAGGGTTCTGACACGTCCTAGTATGTCTTTGACTTTGATAGATCTGCTTGAGGAATGAATTTTGGTGTTTTTCTCGATGATTTTCCATCAAATCCAAGCATATCTTTATCTCCAAATGTTTTTTGACTGCTCTAGACGTGATCAAACTTCTTGGAGCCTATACTGAAAGACTTGAAGTAGTCTTTAGCATGCTATGAATTAGATTTAACAGTTTCTGGTTTCAAGAATCTTGGTTTTTTCAAGTGCTTCAAACAATCCCTTTTTAGTTATAATCACTTTTTCATTCAGGATGGTCTTCTCAATCTCAAATTGATCAATCAGGGTTTGGCTTTCATCATATCTCTTTAAAAGATTTTCATGTTCTTTTTTTATAATTCTTGAGATTGATGGCCAATCTTAATTAATCTTCCCCCAACTTCTTAGTTTCAACTTAAGTTTTTCATTTTTTTGACAGACAACCATTAAAGGTGTAACCAAATTTTCCACAGGGCTATCAGGTTCAAGGCAAGTTAACTCAATACGATTTTCAAGATTGACTCAAACCTAGGGAGTTTAAAAGTGGAATGTCCTTCTCTAGGTATATCTGTGATCCCAGGTTAAAAGATTTCACTCGTAGGGTTTTAAAAAATTATTATGAAAAATAAGAGTGAACTTGCTCTGATACCAATTGAAAAAGCTTGGGATATAGATTTGCCTATAGTTGATTAATTAACCTAAAGATCCAAATATAAGAATAGGTCAATTATCTAGATACGTCAATTCTATATAAAACTCTAAAATAATAAAATAAAGAGACAAGACACATAATTTTAGCGTGGAAATCTTATCAACAAGGAAAAAAATCATGGGGCCATACACAGCTACTAATGTATTCAGTACTAGAACTTTGAACAGTTACAAAAATAAACTTACAACCTAATCCGTTGATCCACAACTATGGTGGAAGTTTAAAATTTAATTGCTAGACACCCACAATTTACTGTTCTCTCGTGTTGTTGAAGCCAACCTTTAGAATCCACCAAAGATGATATGTGTGAAGTTTGTTTGTTGACCAGTAAGAACACTCCGATTATCTGAGAGGCATGATAAAGCTCTCTAAACATCTAGATGATCTCTCTTCAAGTGTGTTAAACTTTTCTCTAGGGTTTAGAGATTTTACATAGAGTCTAGAGTGTTTGTAGAACCGGTCAGACGTTTGCGTGGGCAAACCACCCACGCACTTTAATTGGGGTACATCTATGCATTTAATACTCGAAGATCGCTAGCGGTTTGGGCTACGCTTTCAATCGGACGTTTGGGCCATGGCGAGGGAGAAGGTACGGCGGTCCCACGGTCGGCCGTTTCTTAATTCTAATTCTGGGCCGCCACGCAGCCCTAGACTTTAATCTGCGTATATTGGGCTTCATCCGTTGGGTTGGGCTTGTGGGCAGTTGAATATTCCCCCACAATTGCCCCCCAGCCTTTGTGTCTTTTGGCTCCCGAAATGGAAAAGGGCTGGAATATCCTCGAATAGTCGCCATGCCGCATGGATGGCGGGGAACTTTAAAAAAAATTCATTGATGGGGCGTTATTGAATTGACGGCCGATGTGACGCTTCGGCTTCATAGCGTCATGATTAACGACGTTTTCCCCCACGCATGAACCGACGGCTCTGGTGTGTATATAAAGAGTGAAATGCCCTTATTTTAGTTCAAAAAAGACTCAGTTCTTCCTTTGACCTTTTGAGTAGGTGTGATTGCGTCGGCTGGTTTTCGGCACTCACCCATTTGTTGTAAGTGTTTTTCGAGTCCGTAAGATCTTTTGTTCTTCACTGTTATTTTCTGCATTTCGACGGCTTTGTCCCCTGATGGCATCCCGTCTTCGTAAAATGCTAAGATGGCCCGTCGGCCCTTGCTTTCGTTCAGGGCAAGGTCCTTGACCATCCCAGACGTAGGATTTCGGCTTAGAAGCTAGGTACGATCACCTAATGACTATCCAGTATGGGCAAAACTGAAGATAAAGGGGTGTACATTCCCAGTTCATTTTGCCAATCGTAGAGGGGGGACTTTAGGTTTCCCTCTACACCCTCTTCTTCATAAGTTCATAGTGAAAAATAAAGTATCGCACCTCCCAGTTAGCAATTCAAACGTGTATAGGATCTTTTTCTCGGCACATCTGCTTGAAATAAATCTGGCGCCTGGGTGTGGGACACCTGGGCCTCAGTGTGAACTGGACTACTGCTACACTCTTTGTAAAACATCGGAGGCAGAGTTACCAAAGTCTACACTCCGGGCCGTAAAAGAAGTCCTTAGACGTTAGTGAAGTGCTTTGTCTTTTTTTTTTTTCTTTTGTTCCTTACAGGGGATGCGGCCGTCGGACGACGGTTAAAGGTTTTGGGGTAAACCGGTCATGGGTGGTTCAGGCAACATTCATGAGAACGGAATAGACCGGCGATTCGATGCCCTAGAAGAGCTCGTTGAACTAGGTTTGATGCCGATCTTCATACTGTGCATTCATTTTAAAATTTGATGATGCTATCAAATCTGACTCTCGAATTTTTGCAGACACGGGGGGAAAGCGGTCAAAAGCACGTGGACTCGTTAGTCATTTCTGACGGACCTCAACAAGGTTCTGAACTACGTCGGCGAGAGTCGACTAAGATACGGTCACCGGGCTGCACACATTTTGCTCTCTACAGCTGCGTTATATTTCGACCCTTTACTGCCGAGTACGGGTGTTGCCCCTGAGTACCCTCCGAGAGTTGGCGAAGGAAGGTGATAGAGGGAGATTTCGAGGAGATGATACTGGCATCGCGATCGAAAGGGCGCTCAGTCACAACGGGTCTGTGTACAGTCCGACAAAGTTGCTCCTCCATCGGAGCAGTTGATGAAAAAAAGAAACGAAGCGTGATCCAAGTACACAGCTCGGCATTCAAGATTCCACCATCGTACACTGTTCCCAAACCGCCGAGTTAAAGATTCTAGCGAGAACACGGATTCTACCCATCCTCCCCCGACGCAGAGACAGCATGAGTCGAGGAGAGAATTTTTGCCGCTGCCGGCCAGCCTCTGAGAGTTAGCCGCCACCACTTCCACCGAAACTCCTCCAGCCGAGCTGTGATAACTCCTGTGGAGGAAGCCCCTACCATGCAACAGAGGGCCAAAGACTCGGCAACATAAAAAAAGGAGCCCGAGGAATACCTACCAACTCTAGCACCCAAAAAGCAGAAATGAAAAGGCATAGTGACTAGGCTGACGAAACATGTGACCATTAACCGCCTGATATTCTAGCCGACCTCTCTCGATAACTGATTCATGATTCGGACAGGCCCGAGGTAGCCTTCGACGTCATGAAGAGCGTTCTCCCAGAAAAAAGATATGGCAAAGTTGGGCGAGGGCCATGATGCGACGTTTTTAAGGGAGCCTTCCATGCAAATCACTACTGTTAAGTCGTCATTCGATCTTTCTGTTTTAAGGGCTTTTCCTGATCAATTGTTTTAAAACACGACTTTCTCTTGTTTTAGGGATTTGCCTAAATTCTTGGAAGCGATGACCCGCTTCCCAGAAGCTTCGCCGAGTCAACCAGGACCTTAATTGAAGAGCACGGCCGACTAAAAGAGGAATGATCGAGCCAATAAAGACCGGATTACCTTCAATAAGCAGGCCGAACATGCTTCCGGCTGAAGCTTCTGTTGATGAAGTGACAATTGTTGATAGGATAACAAGGAACTGACCTAATCTCGAAAAGAAGTTCGATGTGCAGTTCCGTAGATCTTGCATAAGGCCAATGCAGAGGTCGAGGCTCTTAACACCGAAGTGACGAAAGCTAAAGGTGGAAAGAAAAGAGTGCCGCACTGAAAGAGGGGTGAAAAATGGGGGCCAATCGATTGTCCAAATAGATGATGGACCCCTTAGTCACTCCATATTCCGACAGGGTTGGAACGGTCCCTTGTCGTTGTAGAATTGGACAGGGAAGGCCTCTGACGTTTGGGTCTTTGCCCCCAGACTTCTTCGACACCACTAAAGACCGTCATCGTTTGCCCGAGAGAAAGTGCTGCTAATGCTAGTACAGAACGAAGAGCTAACTTAAAGGCTGCGTGCTTAAAAAGCTGCAGCTGAGAAGGAGGGGGCTGAAAAAAGTTGAAGGCCGCTGTCTGAACCGCCTAAGACGTGGAAGAGATTTGTTGGTGGATTGCCCGGGAGGCAACTTCGCAGAAGACGGGGGAGAAGTCGGCATAAATGGTTTTCTTTTTCTTTCTAGCTATTTTTGTAACATCAATGCTTTTAATAAAAAATCCGTTTGACTCTTATCTTTGACGTTTATTACTAAAATCTGCCTTGGTTTTTGTTGTGGACTTTCATTGGCCGACCTGTCCAAATTGGACAGGACAGGTTTTTTTTTACACTTGGTTTTTGTTTTTGGCCTCCTTTGGCCGACCTGTCCAACTTGGACATGACCACAGTTTTTTAACACTTGGTTTTTTATTTTGCCTTCTTTGGCCGACCTGTCCAACATTGGACAGGACCCAAGTTTTTACACTTGGTTTTTGTTTTGGCCTCTTGCCGACCTTCCAACTGGGACATGACCAGTTTTTGACACTTGGTTTTTATTATTGTGGCCTTCTTTGGGTCGACATTTGTATCCAACTTGGACAGGACCAAGTTTTTAACACTTGGTTTTTTAATTTTGCCTTCTTTGGCCGACTTATCCAACTTGGACATGACAAGTTTACACTTGGTTTTTTGTTTTGTTTAGGCCTTCATTAGTCGACGCTGTCCAACTTGGACAGGACCAAGTTTTTACACTTGGTTTTTATTTTGGCCTCTTTGGCCGACCTGTCCAACTTAGACAGGACAAGTTTTTATACACTTGTAGAATTTTTTTTGGCCTTCTTTGGCCGACATGTCCAGCTTGGACAGGACCAAGTTTTCACCTTGGTTTTTTTATTTTTTGCCTTCTTTGGCCGAACCTGTCCAACTTGGACAGTGAACCAAGTTTTTTACAACTTGGTTTTTATTTTGGCCTTCTTTGGCCGACCTGTCCAACTTGTGACAGGACCAAGTTTTTACACTTGGTATTTTGTGAGTTTAACAGAGTGTTCGGAGTATGTTTGTTTGAACAGGCTTCATTTCATTGATTCTTCAAAAAAAATTTAAACAATTGACGAATTGTTTACTTCGACACGAAGCTTTGCACTACTGGTAAAAATTTCTTCAGTTGCTTGCATCCAGGGTCGCGACAATTGTCTTCCTTCTTCATAGGTCTCCAATCTGTATGCGTCGATGGTCGACCTGAGACGTCACTTCTATAAGGCCTTTCCCAGTTTGGGCTGAGCTTGCCATCTGCCGCGTTCCTTAGGTGCCCCAAACAACTTTTCGTAAGACTAGGTCGCCAGGCTGGATGGGCAGCAAAGTATCTCCTCGCGACCCGTTTGTTTGTAGGAGCGTCTTATCTGTTGCTGATATTCTGTTCTGCTAGCCTATCAAGGCGACCTTTACCCATTTTTTCTCAACAAGAACAAGGTCTTTTGCAAATCGCCTGGATCGTTGAGATAACCCGAGTTGAAAAGATGCCGATCTTAATAGTTTGGTAGTCCGACCTCCAAAGGATGACGCTGTTCCCAACCCCCGTATGCAAGGAGTAACGGGGTTTTCGCCAGTAGACCTCCTTGGGGTTGTTCATAGGACTACACAACGTTTGGGATAGCTCCTTCCGTCCAAATTCCTTTGGCCTTCTCCAATCCGTTTTTTTGACTCCCGTTAAGCATGGTTATTGTTTGAAATCTATCTCGGCTTGCCGTAGCATTGGTGGTAGTGGCCGGCGTCGAGTAATAGTTTCTAGATCCCCAGTCCTTTCGCAAAAATGATCTAACAAATTGCCATCGAACTGGGTGTTGTTATCTTAAAACAATGGCCACAGGGCAACCCGAATCTCGTGACTATGCTCTTCCACACGAACCTTTTATGGCAACGATTTCCCTAATGAGGTTGACAAAGGCTCTGCTTCTACCCATTTTGGTAAAATAGTCAGTCGCTACGATGAAGAACCTTTTGTTGCCGCGGGATGCTCGAGTCAAAGGTCCGACAATGTCCAGTCCCCATTAGGCGAAAGGCACGGACTGGTGATGTTATGAGATCTCAGCTAGCTGGTGAATGATGGGGGACAACCTCTGACACATGTCACATACTAGGACATACTGGGCTGTATCTTTCTGCTATAAGGCCACCAGTATCCCTGTGAAATGGCTCGGTGTGCTATTGTGATCTTCAGCCGACATGGCTCCACATATCCCCTCATGGATATCGAACAAGACTCCCTGTACATGGTCTAGATGGACGCAGTGGCAAATATGGGCCTGTAAAGGGGGAACGCCTATAAAGCTCCTTACACTTGGTGACAGCCAATAACTCAAAGATGTATGTTTGATTCGGCCGAGCTTTAGCCTTATCTTCAGGTAGTTTGTCTTTGTCGAGTGTAAGAAGATGATTGGGTCCATCCATGATGGGTCCCAGTTGTTCTGCTGTTAAAGCTTCCTCATTCCTCTGAAAGGATGCTGGTTTTGAGGGCAAAGGTTACCACATTGATCGTCCTTTTTTATCCAAACTTCAGAGTCGTGGCCGAAGGTTGCCAAAGCATCCGCATGTGAGTTGTTGTCTTGGCTGATCTGTCGAGAGCTTATAGCTTTTGAATGTGCCGAGCAGTTCGTTGGCTTATGCTAGTACTGGGCATCATTCTATCGTTCTTTCTGTCGAATTTTCCTGTAATTTGGTTATCAACAAGCAGAAGTCCGAATAGAGACGTATCTCAAGAATCCGAAGTTTAATGGCTCCGACGTATCCGGTGAGGCAAGGCCTCGTTATTCAACTCATTATTAGAGGCATTGAATTCGAGCTTGATGGCTTGTTCGATGGTTAGACCCGTCTGGTGTGATGAGTATAATGCCTGAACCTGCCCCCCGGTCATTTGGAACGTCGTCCACATAGTAAAGTTGCCAATGATTCAGTTGTTTCCCAAAGAATCCAGGGGGAATTCGTTATGTGGTTTTGGCAGTTACCGGGGGTTTGTTTCTACTTCTGGCAGCAGCTCAAACGGAGAATTCGCAACAAAATCTGCAAGTAACCTGTCCTTTTACTGCCGATCTGGGCTGAAATTTGATATCAAATCCCCTAGTTCCACGGCCCATTTGCTATCTTCCAGAGAAGTCGACCTTCCTTAGAAGAGGTTTGAGCTGGTGGTTAGTGAGGACATTGATTGTGTGAGTTTTGAAGTAATTGCACCAATTTACGGATGCTACGACCAGTGCCAGTGCCAACTTTTCAAAGGGTAGGTACCTGCTCTCTGCTCCGAGTAGGGTTTAGTGCAGACATAGTAGACTGGCAACTGTTGTCGGTTTCTTGTCAGAGTAGGACGGGCTGATCGCATGAGAGTTCGCTACTGCGAGGTAGATGAAGAGTTCCTTGTACTTGAAGGGGGGTGGAGAGCAAGGGTGGTTTGGGGTCCAAATATTTCTTTAGAACAGCAAGGGCAGAGTCACATTCTGAGGTCCATTCGAATCGTTCTTGCTTTTGGAGAATGCTAGAGAACGGTCGGCACCTATCCAATTAGGCGGGCTGATTACCTTTGAGTGCATGCGGCCATTCTAGTTAGTTCTGTATTTCTTTTGGCATTTTTCGGTGCATGGATGCTCTGGATCGCACTGATCTGTCGTGGATCTACTTCAATGAAAGTCCCGATGCGTGACCACTAACCCCAGAAATTTGCCCGTGTTTGACAACCGAAGACGCATTTTGAAGCAATTAGCCTCATTTGTACTCCTTCAAGATGCAGACAAAACCACTTTTAGTTCTACCAAGTGGTGTGTCGCACATTTGCTTTTAACCACTATGTCATTGATGTAAACCACACAGTTCTGCCGAGCTGCGTCTTGAACATCTCTGTTGACCAATCACTGATACGTGGCTCTGGCCATCTTCCAGAACAAAGGGCATAACCTTGTAGCAGATAGATACCCTTGTAGTGATGAAGGGCTTGTTTTTTCGTTGTCGTCGGGTGGAGCGGGATCCTGGTGGTATCCTCGTTTTTAAGCAATCCAAAAAACACATCCTCCTAGAAGACCGGTGGTGTTTGCATCCCACAAGCTGGTCAATTTTGTGGGGAGGGGGAATGATCTTTGGGGCATGCCCAGTTGAGATCAGTGAAGTCCACATAGACCCCTCCATTGACGCCATCTCCTTTTTTATTTTTACGACCACTGTATTTGATAACCAGCTTGTGGTATTTGATTTCGCGAATTTGCCCCAGCTTCCAAAACTTATCTGTTTCCTCCAAGACATGTCCACAATGCGGGTAGTTGCCTTTCTCCTTTCCTGGACAACCATTCGGCAACATTAGGTTAACATTCAGCCGAAGACAAGCGAACATCGGCGCCGATCCCAGGCATTTCATAAGGGGTCCAAGGCGAACACCTTCCAGGAAGTTTGTCAACAACTGAACTCGACAGGGATTTTTCCTCTTGTTTGGTACAAGAGGTGCCAATGACGAAGTATATATTTCCCTGTTGAATCAAGTATATCTTTTTCAGGTCCTCCACAGCTATTGTTCTCAGGTGTCCTGTCCCACATCACCGATAGTAGGGGTGTTTTCACGCAGCTCCATCATCTGCACTTTCTTCTCAGCTTTAGTCTTTGTCGCATATGCTGTTAGGAAACATTGTTGGCAGCTACTTGGTCCTCCTTGATTTTCCCAACTCCAGCAGAGAGTCGAAAATCGAAGATAATTGATGTGTAGAAGAAGGAACGGCCTTCATGAGGTGCAACCATGTTGTTCGTCCCATGATGGCATTGTAGGAGGGGAGGTAACGTTAACTCACCAGGAATTCAATTTGCAATGTGATTCTCCGGATGTTAACATGGAATCGTTACCTTCCCCATGGGTCAAACGGGAAATCCGACTGAATCCGACCAATGGGTTTAAGCGATAGCTGGAGGTCGGACTCCTAAGTTCCAGTTTCTTGAACAGGCTGTATTACATAACATCGGTATGAACTCCCTTGGTTCAATAAGCAATCTTTATAAACGTCACAGTCCCCATTTTCTTAACTTGAACCACCAATGCGTCATTATTAGGTGAGTCTGCACTCCGACGAGATCTTCGTACAGTGAAGCAATGTCGTATAGGCTGTTGCCGAGCTTGGGTTTTCTTGGCTGGGTGTGGTTGTAATCTACATTACTTTCCCTCAATTGTGCAGCCTTTTTGCATCTTGGCCACCGGTATCTATGATGGGTCGACGGTTCCTGATTCAGCCGAACCGTGCAAACACATTGATGTACCCAGGACCGGCCGTTACCTCTGTTACTCCTTATGGCCGCATCCTCCACCCAAGTTGCTCGGGCCTCTTTCTTCGCTTTTCCCGATCAATAAATTGGCGAAATGGCCAGCCTTGGCCAAATCTTTCCAAATGGGTTTTGAGATGCCGACATTGCTCCGTATTTATGCCCCTTCTCGCGGGTATTGAACAATACCTCTTCCTGGTCTTCGGTTGCGGTGTCTCCCCTAACTTTGGTGGCCATCTTAAAAAATGGCTTTTTCGTGGATCTGGGGCAATATCTTGTATATGGGGTCTTTAAAGACTGTATAGACCCTCACTGTTATAACCTTTTATTCCCTGTTGCCTCTTCTGAACGGGGTTTCTTGCATCCTTCTTATTTGCCTCTCTACAGCACGCCGACCTTGGCCAGGCCTTCGGCACCTAGAGTTATCTCAGATCCTCTTCATCATATCTGCCCAAACACATCTACTTACACTCCAAACAGCACTTACAAAGCCAACCCCAATACCCTCTTCTCTGCTCTCTCCTCCAACGCCACCCGCATCAATGGCTTCTACAACTTCACTGCCGGCCCTGAAACTCCTGACGCAGTTTACGGCCTCTTTCTATGCCGGGGCGACATTTCAGCCGATTTTTGTCAAGTTTGTGTGATGACTGCAATCAATGAAACAGAACAGTTGTGCCCCAACCAGAAAGCGGCCATACTTTTTATGACGCCTGCGTTTTTCGTTACTCAAACCAATATATATTCTCCATCCCGGACGAATCAACTACAGTTTGTAAGGTAAATCCATTGAATAGTACAGACCCGAATCAGTTTTGGCAGGTTTTGGAGGGGACAATGAATGATGTAGCTTGCTCACTCGGGCTGCAAATGATCAATCGGCCGGTAAGAAGTTTGCTACAAATCAAGCTAACTTCACTGCAATTCAGAAGGTGTATGGCCTTGCCCAATGCACGCCAGATCTATCCATTGCTGGTTGCAACTCGTGCCTTCGAGATGCTATCTTAAATCTCTCGAGTTGCTACGAGGGGAAGCAAGGAGCAAGATTTCTTTTTCCGAGCTGCCATGTCCAGTATGAGTCGTACCCATTCTACAACACGAGCGCCACTTCGCCCGTGCCAGCACCAGTCCTTCCTCCTCCTCCTCCATCAGGTCTTGCAAGCAGTCCAGGTAAACTTCAAACTTTTGTTTGGGCAACAGTTTTGGCAGGGCAGGGCTTTTGCTAGAGCAAGAAATTGCAGTTTAATGCATTGAACAATTGCTCCATAAAAACATTTTAAATATATGTTTAATGTATAGTGCAGTCTATGTCATTGCAGAATTAAGCATTGTACAAGTTAGTACATGTTTAATCACAGTCAAACAACAAGAGATTTAAATTCTACAGCATGGATTTGGATTAAAATTTGAAGTTTTTGCATAATTTGAATTTTCTTAAGTATATACCAACAAGTGATTGGTCCAGTGGGTAAGATTCGAATTTCATTGCTCAAGGCTTGGGTTCGAGTTCCCATAGCCGTTTATTGGGTTAAAACTACTCTTTCGTATCCAGAGCATGCGTAAAAAGTCCGTATTTTAACATAAGTGTGCTGAGGTCTAACGCAAATATTCTGGAGCAATATTCTCTGACTGATATTAATTTGGATTAGCCTATCTGCATATCCATTTATAGTATAAAAAAAAAATTCTTAAGTATATTATATCAATCCTATATAATTATGAAATCAAAGGTGCGTGTACTCGTTGCTAATGCAGATCTTGAACCAAACAATTCTTTTGTTGATGCAGGAAAGGGGGGAATCTCATCACTAGTAATCATAGCCATCATAGTTCCAATAGTGGTCTCTCTATTGCTTTTTGTCATGGCCTTCTGTTTGCGTAGTAGGAAAGCAAAGAAGAAACACATTGCTCTTCATATATGTTCCGGTAATAAAGGAAAGCGGAAAAAGAAAGTCCTAGCTCCTGTTTTAACCATTTTTTATTGCAGTGATCCCTCCTCAAATCCGTTACATTAACTTTTTGATTTGTTCAGTTGGGAATGAAATCACGACAGTTCAGTCCTTCCAATATGATTTGATTGCCATTCAAGCTGCCACTAACAACTTCTCTGATGATAACAAAATTGGTGAAGGTGGATTTGGTAGCGTCTACAAGGTAAGAAGTTAGTTGCATCTAATTGAACTTTATTTCAATTATGCAAAATACAATAATTCAAAATTTTCAATTGATATTATAATATTCTCAGGGTACACTTCCCAATGGACGAGAGATAGCTGTGAAGAGGTTATCTCGAAACTCAGGGCAAGGTGGTGAAGAATTCAAGAATGGGGTTGTAGTTGTAGCCCATCTTCAACATAGAAATCTAGTGAGGCTACTCGGATTTTCCTTGGAAGGAGAAGAAAAGATGCTCATCTACGAATTTGTACCCAACAAAAGCCTTGACTACTATCTATTTGGTCTGGCATATCTGAATTAAGCATTCTCCAACTACTCGGCATAGCTGAGTACAATTGTCGTTCTTATATTATTCTTTTATTTAATTTTACAATAGCACCTGATTTCCATGACCATTCATTCTCCAATGCATACATTCTTGGAATTTAACTAGCAATAGTACATATGTATCATTGGAAGATTAGTAATTCTTTTCCAAACAATATCAATCAATTTTGAGGAACATTTGGCATGCTATTTCGTGTATTCTTGTGCTTGAATTCCCATGTCAAATTGAATGAAATCAACACATAATGTAATGTACAGATCCAGAAAAACAAGAAATGTTGGATTGGTCAACACGTTACAAGATTATACGAGGGATAGCCCGAGGGATTCTTTATCTTCATGAAGATTCACGAATTAGAATCATTCATCGTGATCTCAAAGCAAGCAATGTTCTACTAGATGAAGGTATGAATGCAAAAATTTCAGATTTTGGTACGGCAAGGATTTTTGGCCTGGATCAAACTCACGAAAATACGAGAAGAGTTGTCGGAACATAGTAAGTGTAGGGTTCTCGCATCCCTTGTATTTGTTTTCTAGTTTCAATTAGTGCATTCATAGTTTGTCCAACGACAAATAGAACTTTAAGCAAAAAAAGGAGATGCATCTCATAGAGGTAGAACGGAAAATAAATGCATACTATTCCTATCTACTTCCCAATGTTACTAATGTGTGAATCAACTTTAGTTTTTTAGTTAAATTTCATGCATTGCATCTTCAACTTTTGTTACTATACTAACATTATTCGCTTATAGTGGTTATATGCCTCCAGAGTATGCAATTCACGGTCGGTTCTCTGAAAAATTAGATGTGTATAGTTTCGGGGTCTTAGTTCTAGAGATCGTAAGTGGCAGGAAGAACAGTAGTTTTTGCCAACCAGATTGCGCTGAGAACATTATGAGCTACGTGAGTAAAAATTACAGAAGTACTACTCATCATTTTTCTTCTCACTGCCAATATCACCGTCTCCACAAGTCATTTACCATGAATTTCTTGCAGGCTTGGAAACTCTGGAGGGACGAAACACATTTGGAATTGATGGATCCAACTCTGGAAGGATCATATTCAAGAAATGAAGTCACTAGATGCATCCATATCGGCTTGTTGTGTGTCCAAGAAGATCCAAGTGCCAGGCCCTCCATGGCAACTGTAGTTCTGATGTTCCACAGTTACTCTGTTACTCTGCCAGTTCCTCAAGAACCGGCATTCTTGGTTCGTAGTAGAAGAGAGTCTAATACACCAAATGGCCTAGACTCGGATCAGTCCACAAGCAAATCAATTCCATGCTCTGTGAATGAAGCATCAATTTCAGAACAATACCCCAGATAACCTGAGAAGTCTAGGCTATTTTAATCAAGTTCATGCAGTATGGGTAACTTGTATAAGTATTTTTGAAGCGGGCATGAGAGAACAAGAGAAACAGGAGTAAAAGGGTACAGGAAGAAGTTACGTGAATTTTGGAAATAGTATTTACTTATTGCCATAAGTGAGATGGGGAAAATGTTTATCTACAACAAGTCTATTTAAAAAAATAACGTGGATGAATCATATTTGTACTTTACTAGCGAGTGCACAATTTTACTTTAGATGATTAGGACCCAATTTTTATTGGTACAGACATTATTGTGAGCCTTGGCTGTGGTGGTAAGTTTACTCTTTAATGACTTGGATGTTAATGCTTAGTATGTAATTCAGATTTTCGGTTGAAAAAATAAAAGAAAAAAAATGTAATGGAAAATAATAAAAAATTAATCTTTCATTTTGTTTAATTTTCTTTCACATTTTTTTTTTATCACAATTCGAGTTCTAAATGGAGTGTAAAAATTCAAAACAAAGAAATAAACAGTATATTTATATATGACTCTCTCCATTTCTCCTAGCCTCCTGAATTGGATTGCTCTTTCTTTTTTTTTTTCCTATTATGACAAACACATGTTTTATTAATGCTTCAAAGAAAACAAGAATTTTGTTTTCTTTATCAAATATTCGAATGAGTTCATTTACTAGCTAGTGATTTATTTGTTTTAGTTTTTTTCCTATTTTCGGAGGTCTTATTCTTGAATTTGATTGGGATCCTGACATTCTCAAACTTGGAATCTTAAAATTCTGCTCTTGGCAGCAGCTGCTTTTTTCCGCCCGCGTTAGATAAATTGGTTCGGCAATTTCAGAAAAACAGCCTTTTTTTTTGTTTTTTGAGTTTCGGAATGCATGCTAACCAAGCTAGCACGCGCGGGCTAAAATTTTGGACAGATAACGTACGGCACCTTTTCAGAAAGTAAAATTCTAATCATACACAATTTTTTAGCAATGGCAACTTAAATATACAAGCCACTTTTATAAATAAAAAAAAATATATACTAGCCACTTTGAAAAAATCTTTTATTTTAAATCTAATCTTTTGGAGAGGGTAGAGGACTAAATAACTTTTCTTTCACTCTCATCATTTTTTTACAACAAAACAAAACAAGATAATGTTACATAATTAAAAATTTATCTGAAACTCTTGTATAAAATGATGTCATTATATAAGAGTCATATATGTAATTGTATAGGAGTCATTCACTTTAAATAAAGATGCTTGTCATAATAATTTTTAATTAAAAAAATTTATAATAAGTCTCGCCAGAATAATAAGGCAGTATTATTTTTATAATTAAGAGTATTTTATTTTAAATTATAATACATTTTTATAATTAATAATATTTTATTTTAAATAAATGACACTAAATTAAAACAAAATACTCTAACAAAATTTTATTAGTGATAAATTTTATATAAATTTTTTAATCATACAATATTTTCTTTACAAAAATGATGTCGCCTTGAAATTTATGTGCGAAGTACAGGAGGAATAACATTTTCCAAGAAAGCAGCCTCATTTTCTCTACCTGGTAATCAATATTGCTTTTTTGACCATCTTCAGTAAATCTTCTGAGCGACGGCTATGGTTTCCATCTTCACCACTCATTTCCAATCCTACCTGAATCTGAGATTTTTGACAAATTGAAACCCAAGTAAGTATGGCCAGGGGACTATAGAAGGAATTAAGGGTTCGATCACCATGATCGCTTGCTTCAACACCTGCAGAGTCCTTTTGTTTCTTTGCTTGCTCTGCTTTCTCAGCCTCGGAATCAGAGTTTGCTCGGATCCTCTTTTATATGACTGCCCAAATACAACTACTTATACCCCCAACAGCGCCTACCAAGCCAACCTCAAAATCCTCTTCTCTGCTCTCTCCTCCAACGCCACCGGCATCAACGGCTTCTATAACTTCACCGCCGGCGGCAACCCACCTGACATAGCCTACGGCCTGTTTCTATGCCGCGGCGATGTTTCAGCAGCTGATTGTCAAGATTGTGTCATAAATGCTAGCAAAGAAATAGTAAAGCTCTGCCCCAAGGAGAAAAATTGAGCGGCCATAGCTTGGTATGATTATTGCCTGTTACGTTACTCGAACAAATCAATATTCTCCTTTGCAGATCAGTCAATTGGAGATTCTTTGCCTAATAATACACAGGGTGTTACAGACCCAGATGGGTTTACTCAGGTTTTGGGAGAGGGACAATGGATGACATAGCAAATCGGGGCTGCCGAGGGTCAATCGGGCAAGAAGTTTGCTACTAAAGAAGCCAACTTCAAGGCACTTCAGGTGTTTAGTCTTGCACAGTGCACACCAGATATATCCAAAGATGGTTGCAATTCGTGCCTTCGAGATGCTATAGCAAGCCTGCCGAGTTGCTGTTATGGAAAACGAGGAGCAAGAGTTCTGTTTCCTAGCTGTTATGTCCGATACGAGCTGTTCCAGTTCTACCGGATTGTTCCCTCCCCACCGGTGCCTAAGCCGGCGCTTCATCCTCCTCTTCCTCCAAGTCCTGGATCCAGTCCTGGTAAACTTGAAACACAACACATCTCTTCGTTTATTCATTCATTCCTTCATTTGTTCGTTCTTGACATCATGGACGAAGCTAGTAGGGGGCCAAGAGGTGCGTAAAATTTTACATGCTAAAATGGCACCCCTAATGTTCAAAAAGACCCATTTTTGCTTGTCATGTGACCATATTTATTTATTTTTTTTTTTTTGTCTGTATCCCAAAGCCTATACTTACTCATTCCACATAAATTAAGATCTAGTATAAAATTTGGGGGAAAAACATAAGATCGTCTCTATTTACTGATAGTCTGATAATACAATGGAGTGTACATTTTCCGCTGTAAATGTTGTTAATACTAAATTTTGTTTTTTATTGAGACTTATTCTTATACAATAAATCATAAAGGTTTAGATTGTTTACATTGAAAACAATGTTGTTTTTGAAAAGTTTAATGTAACTACAATCATACATGGATTTTGTGACATGAATTGTCATTGAGTGCCACTTTAATCTATAAATCACTTGATATGTGATTAAAAATAACTTTTTAGTGGTATTTTGCTATCATAAATTAATTAAGATTAAATGTATGTTATTTTTTATTTTCATTTGTTAAATATAGCCTCGTTTATGAGATGTACTTTGTTTTTCCTGTAGACTGTTCTTGGCCCCCGAAGACAAAATCTTGGCTTCGTCCCTGCTTTACATATATAGTTTTTAATTTCTGCCAAACCATACTCTAAAAGATTGATTATATATCGATGAAACAGACCTTTCCCTTGTTTAGTATATTTAATGAAGCAATCTTTAATTTGCTCAACTCAGGAAATGGGAGAATCTCATTGAAAGCGATCATTGCCATCATTGTTCCAATAGTTGTAGCTGTGTTGCTTTTCTTCATATGCTTCTGCTTCCTCAGTAGGAAACGAACGAAGAAATACAATGACATAAAAGATGAAGCTGGTATAAAGGGGAAAAATTTTCCATTTTGCTTAAACCATTTACTCATCGGGTAATCACATGAGAAATTCACTACATTAACTTTTGTCTTGTTCACTAGGAAATGAAACCACAACAGTACAGTCCTTGCAGTATGATTTGGCTACAATTGAAGCTGCCACAAGAAAGTTCTCTAATGAGAACAAAATTGGTAAGGGCGGATTTGGTGACGTCTACAAGGTATGTGAGAATGGCAACTACAGCAGTTCTAAAATTTCAGAAGCTTGAATTGATCAAGATTTCAGTGGTTGCTATATATATACTCTCAGGGTGTATTACCTAATGGACAAGAGATAGCGGTGAAGAGGCTATCTAGCAGCTCAGGGCAGGGCTCAGAAGAATTCAAGAATGAGGTTGTACTGCTAGCCAAGCTTGAACACAGAAATCTAGTGAGGCTACTGGGATTCTGCTTGGAAGGAGAAGAAAAGATACTCGTTTATGAATTTGTGCCCAACAGAAGCCTCGACTACTTTCTATTTGGTTTGGCACATCTGAACACATCTACTGCTTGAATTACATGTTTGAATTGGATTGATATTATATGTATACGAAGAAATCCAATTCCTTTATACAACTTGAATAGTGAGTCTCATATGAACGTACAAATCCAGGAAAACAACAGAAGTTGGATTGGCCAACACGTTACAAGATTACAAGAGGGATAGCTCGAGGAATTCTTTACCTTCATGAAGATTCCCAACTAAGAATTATTCATCGTGATCTCAAAGCCAGCAATATATTGTTGGATGGGGATATGAATCCAAAAATTTCAGATTTTGGCATGGCAAGGATCTTTGATGCGGATCAAACTCAAGGCAATACAAGAAGAGTGGTTGGAACATTGTAAGTTTTGAGTTCCCTCATTCCACCTATCTATTTTTCCATAATTTGTGACAAAACAGAAGGACAGGTGATTCTAATTCTTCAAGTACTTCCTCCTTGAACTCGAAGAAAATAGAGAGCTTAGAATGCATACCTGCCATATGATATCAATCTTTGCTTCCACTGCAGTTTTTATTCAAGAGCTTGGAAAATTAAGCCACTAACCCTATTTCCATTAATTTTATCAAAAAAAGAGTGCCTAAGTTATTTTGGCAATGTTTTCAATTTTTTTTTTTACTGACTGAGCTGGGATGTAGTGGTTACATGTCTCCAGAGTACGCGATGCATGGACATTTCTCTGTGAAGTCCGATGTCTTCAGTTTTGGTGTGTTAGTTCTAGAGATCATAAGTGGCAAGAAGAATAACAGTTTTTACCATTCAGACTGTGCTGACCTCCTCAGCTATGTGAGTGAAAACTGTATACTGCAACTTTGCCAGAGCCAATTTCTTCAATTTACAAGTCATATATGCTTAATTGTGCAGGCTTGGAAACTCTGGAGGGATGGAACACCCTTGGTACTGGTGGATTCAACCATAGGAGATTCTTATTTGAAAAATGAAGTCATTAGATGCATTCATATTGGTTTATTATGTGTCCAAGATGATCAAGATGCCAGGCCCTCCATGGCAACATCAGTTCTCATGCTCAACAGTTACTCAGTTAGTCTTCCAGTGCCTCGACAACCTGCATTCTTTGCTCGTAGTGGAACAAGATCAAAAACTCGAAAAGGTCTAGAGTCGGATCAATCTACAAGCAAGTCTATAGCATGGTCAGTGAATGAAGCATCAATTTCTGAACTATACCCTCGATGATCTGAGAAGTCTAGATGATATCAAGGATAACTCTAGGTGGTGAGATGAATATAAACTCAGACATGAAGAACGAATTTCAGTATTTGAAAGATTCAAAACTATAAAATGTGATCCCAAGCTTGCAGCCACTAAGCCTCCATTGGATTGATGGATTTCAAATGAAGGGATTTGAGATTGATTTTTGTAAAAATGTAGGAGTTGTCTGTGTAGGTGGAGTGAGAAACTAAAGAGGAAGTTAAGAGTATACATAGATGAGAGTATTTTATTATGATCCTTGAAGAATTTGAATCCTCAGCATGAAGGATCTCAGATAATTGTTTTTACATTGTTATTTCAAATACATCAGGATGAAGCTTTCAAATTCAATCTAGAAATTCATATCTAAACTATCAAATCTAAATTTGAGACAGTTTTTCTTAAATGTTCCGTAGCACAAATTTTCCTTTCATACCACATTGAGTTCGGCATTTAGCAACAGTTGTCTTTTCAATGATCTGTATCTTGTCGCTAATGATAACTTTTAGTGACAGTTTTTCTAGTTCTGTGACCAATTCTTCAACACAAAGCCAGTGCTTCATCATGATGAAGCTTTCAAATTCAACCTAAAAGTTCATATTTGAACTATCAAATTTAATTTGACCTATTCTTCTTAAATGGTCGGTACTTCTCTTTTCATACCACAATGAATTAGGCATTTAGCGAGACGTATTTTTGCAATGATCCATATTTTGTTGCAAAAATAACTTTTAGCGAAGTTTTTTTGGTTTTGCGACAAATTCTTCATCACAAAACCATTTTTTTTTTTTTTTGCCAAAATAAGGGTTGTTTTTAAACTTGATTGTCAAATTAAAGTGATTTAAAACTTATTTACCAAACTCAAGTTGCTTAAAAAGTTATTTTGAAAACAAAACTTCAGGTTTGAAGAGCCTGAATATGGTTTAAATCTTGTCTAGATTCCCATAATACTTGCATTTTGAAAACTTAACTTTATGCTGGAAATCGTGTCAGATTTTTATAGAAATTATGTCCTGAAAATATAACCTTTGGATAATTTAAAGAAATTATTTAGTAAGTTTGAAACACTACGTCAGCATGATGATATAGTGATGTGATATATTCAACCAATTAAAAACAATCATAATTTCCTATTTTAGGTTGACTGACCTAATTTTTAGATTGATTGACCTAATTGGTAGAATAATGAAAATAATAACTTTCCTAACGCATTCATATTTGTTACCCATGTAGTTGAATTAACAAAAAAATACATGATATATTTATTTTTTAGTAGTTACTCAGACCACATCATCATGCTGACGTGGTGTTTTGGACATACTTAATAATTTTTTGACAACTTGAGTTTGTTAAATAAGTTCAACACCTCCTTAAATTTGGTAATTAAGTTTAAAAATCACCTGGATGTATTTTGGCATAAACTCGTGTTTTGTGGTGTCATTTTAAAATTCAAAGTAAATATAACTTTTTCCAGCACGTATATTAATTGCCAAAAAGATATCTTCTTCAATTTGTTCAAAGTTTCTGTTTGGACATGTTCTGTTGACTTGGTCATTACTACCTAGCTCATTACTTACTACTAAATAACAATAAATTTTTCCTTGATCCATATCACAAAAAATGTTTGTAAGCTCCACCTCTTCTCATCTATCCAACCACATAAACAATTTGATAAATTCCATTCTTCGAAAAAAAAAATTTGTACAAAAAATTTCACCATAATGATATGGTAGTCGCATTTTTGTAATTAAAAGTAATAGATCATTTTAGAAATAAGTTATGTATAAATTTTTTAGTTCTATAGCATTAACCAAATGATGTAGAAAATATGAGACCCACCAGATCATTAGGATCTAAAGTTTCAGCAAATTTCATGGAGTGAAGCCCCTTCATCCATGAACTTCAATTCTAACGGTTTAATTTTAAGCATTTGAAAATAAAAGAAGATAAATTGCATGATCAAACACTTTAAAATCACATGGAAATTAGCGGACGATTAATGTGGGAAATAGTATTTTAATTCATGTAATTTACTTGTCGAAATAAAGTGTACCTATTAAATTATTCATAACATGGATCAGGAAAATGTTTTTATGACAATTCACAAGTATCATTTTCCTCTTCTGTTTTTTTCCCTTCTTGCTGGGATGCCCTACTGTGTTAGCATCTTAAGCAAGTTTTGTTCTAGCAGTAAAAACTTTTGCCTTGCAGAAGAGCAATGGACTTATTTGAGACGTATTTTATTATGATCCTTGTAGAATAAAGTGTGAAGGATTTTAGATCATTGCTTTTACATTGTAATTTCAAATGTTGATGAAGCTTTCAAAATCAATCTAGAAATTCATAGCTATACCATCAAATCTAAATTCGAGCTATTCTTCTTAAATGGAAGGTAACAAAAATTTTCCTTTCATACCACAACGAATTTGGCATCTGGCGACAAGTGTTTTGCGATGATCTAAATTTCATCGCTAAAGTTAACTTTTTGGGACTGTTTTTCTAGTTTTGCGACGAATGTTTTGTCACAGAGCCAATGTCTTTTGTGGTGTCATTTTAAAATTAAATGTAAATCCAACTTTTTTCCAGCATGTATTAATTGCCCCAAAAGATATTTTCTTCAATTTGTTCAAAGTTTCTATTTGGACATGTTGTGTTGATTTGGTCATGACGACCTTTATTACAATTTGAAGAGAATACAGTGAGGTCTTCTCTAGTGATTACGTATTGTTAGGTATCACGGAAATTTTTTATTCATCCATATCACACAAAAATGTCTGTAAGTTCCACCTCTTCTCATCTAACCATATAAAGGATACAGAAAATAGGAGACCCGCCAGATCACTAAGGTCTAAAGTTTCATCATCGAATTTCACGGAGTGAAGCACCTTCATCCATGAACTTGAATTCTAATCTTTTAATTAAGCATTTGAAAATAAAATTACATAAATCACATGGTCAAACACTTAAAAATCACATGAAATTTAGCAATCGACTAATGTGGGAGACGCTATTTTAATTCACGTAACTTAATTGGTAAGATGAAATGTAGCCATTAGAATATTCATAACATTGATCATGAAAGGAAAATGCTAAATGTAATTCTATTTTTCAATAACAAGTTGCGTGAGGTTTAGTTTTCTAAAAAAAAAAAAAATCTATTTTTTTATCATTTTTCTCACTCCTAAACATAAGTGAATAGGTCCTATACAAATTTATTAATATGGATTCTATAACCTTAATTATGTTTAGAGCAAGAGCAGACTGAAGAAGGGTTCAATGGGGGCAACTGCCCCACAAGATTGGCTACTTTTTATGTTTTTAAAAAAATTGCATATTTATTTTATTCTAAATTATAAATATATGTTTTGACCCCGCTGAATTTTTAAAGAATTATATTTGCCTCTCTCTAGATTTAGTAATACATATATTTGCCTCCATTAAATATTATTAAACGTGTAGCAAAAAATATACGTATTTCATTAACTCTTCATTATTTGGCTAAATAAACAACATAATTCTAATTAACCCTTTATTGTATGTATACATAGACTATTGGTTATCTAAAATCTCAAAATTCTTTTCCGAAATTTTGAACCTTAACCAGTCAAATCTGGATTAAGTTTTTTTTAATAGGTTTTTGTGTACAACTTTTGTACATAGTCGGCCCCTCTTTTTTAGCGTCTTTAATATAATTATCACTTTGTTTATTAAGAAAAATATATTGTCAATTAAAAAAATTTATGTATAATTCTATGTAAATTTTATCTCCACTGAATAAAAAGCTTGAATTCGCCCCTGGTCTAGAATTAAAAAATAAAATTAAAAATAACTTTGCTGGTCATAAAAATATTTTCATGACAAGTATCATTTTCCTTATTTGTATTTTTTTCCCTACTCGTTGAAATGCCCTACTGTCGGTGATTTGGGGCTGATAAGCCTGTTGTTAGGACATCTTAAACTATTTTTGTTCTAGCAGTGGCAACTTTTGCCTTGAAGAACTGCAATGCTCTGTTTTCCTTGAAGCTAGTTTCACCTACTAGTTTACCAACAATTAATTAAATACCCCATCTGTGACAGAGAGTGAGATGAACAATTGGAATTGACAGACAACTTGTGACTTCCCCAGGGTAGGGGCCTTTGAGTCATGGTTTGAACCCGCGCCAAAATCCCTTCCCAAGTTCCCATCCCCCAATGCATCATATAGTGGTTTTTTTCTTTCTTTGATCAAAAGTAAGTCATCAATGCCCTAATTAAAAAATTAATGAAAAATAAATCTGACCTCAAAGGTATATAACGATATTTCTCAGGACTGATAAACAAAAACAATAAGATTGAAAAATCCTAAGGGTATGAATTTGCCTATTGTTGATTAATTAACATAAATATTCAACTATAAGAACAAGTCAATTATCTAGATATGACAATCATATTTGCAACTCTAAAGCAATAAAGTAAAGAGACAAGGTATACATGATTTTTACATGAAAACCCTATCAACCACGAAAAAAATTACGGGATTACACACAACTACTAACGTACTCAGAATTATAACTTTGAACATGTACAAGAATAAATTTACAACAAAACCCGTTGATCCACAACTATGGTAAAAGATTTAGACTTGATCACTAGACATTCACGATTCACCGTTCTCCCATGCTCTCAACATTAACATTTAGAATTCGCCAAAAATACTATATATGAAGTTTGTTTGTTGATCAGAAGGAACACTCCGATTATCTGAGAGGCAAGATAAAGCACTCTAAACAGCTAGATGATTTCTCTTCAATGTTGAACTTTTCTTTATGGTTTAGAGGTTTTATATAGAGTTCGGAGTATTTGTGGAACCTTGGACGTCATGTAAGTCAAAGTAGGAAATTTCCAAACCCAACAAGGATTTAAACTTAGAAGTTCTCGATTCTGTCTATTATTCAAATAGTCTAACCCGCAGTTCAAATGCATGGTAGAAAGCTTGTTCTCTCTGTTTTGCTTTTGCCTTAACACCTTAATTCATTCATACACTTTGACACATTTATCTAAATACTGAAATTACATACAAAGTGATTTTACTTAGAATTCGCTAATCTAAAAACCTAATAATCTCCCCAATTAGCAATTATGTGACAAAACACAATAAAGAACACTTTTACAAATAAATGATTCGAAGCAACAAGTGTATGGTAGAATCAAGATCTCAGCATGCCTAGAAAGTCTTTAAAAGATCAACATCTATTGTCTGCACATCCACACCTTAACTAACCTAGTGAAAAACAAGTGTGGGAAGAAAAATAATATAACTTAATATAATTCCAAGCAATGCAGCAAGCAAGAACAAAGTCCTTTCCTACTACCCCCTTTTTTGTTACAAATTGACAAATTAAGCTCATGAGAAAGAGGAAGGAATACTAAAAAATAGAGATTCACACCCTATGCAATCTAACGCCTTTAACACAGTCCTAAAAAAATTACCTCTAAAAATTTTAAAAAATAAGTCAAGTAAAATTTTATAACATGTATATAGTAATTTTGGGACTCAAGCATTAAAGTAAATACAAAATACACTCAATGAATTAAAAATTTCAACATCTTAGGCACAAAAGTATAATTTGTAGACATAGTCATTTGGGTGTTCTCGATGAACTTGAAAGCTATAGACTTACACAAACATTTAGCAGAGATCAAAGTTAATAAGTCTATTCAAATTCTTAAGAAAGTTACAGACCTAGAACGACGACCAATCATGCTTATGTGATTCTAATATGCAAAACTCCCCCTTAATTGAGAGCAAGATTTGAACTTTTTAATAGCTAAATTTGTTTCTTTTGAGTAGCTCATATTTTTTTCTTTTGAGCAAGTTTAATGCTTAAAACATGGTAGCCCATTCCAATGACCCATAATGAGAAAATATTTTTAGTATTTTTGAAAATGCTTAAATCATGTATTTAGTGCCTAACAATGTATAATATCACTGTCATGAACAATTACTCAATAAATTACAAAAATACTAATGACCTATAATCATAAAATATTTTTTGTATTTTTGAAAAAAAATTTAAAAGAAAACAATCCCTAAATTCTACAACTATGATCATAGCACTTGGGACAAAAGAATAGGAATTAAATAACTTCCTATGCTATGTTAAAATCAAGCCCCTAATCAGAATAGTTAACACCTACAAAATTTTTAGCGGTATTCAAAGCCTGTAAATCAGATTTTCTGACTCAGACAGATTTATTAATTTTTTATTTTGAAATTTCTTGTTGGAGTTGAGTAACTTGTATGTTGAGATTTTTAATCCGACAGTGTAGGGCATTATCAAGCATTCTACGTTGCTTTTGATGAAAAGATGTTTGTAATATATTGCACTTAGACCTAATATGTCCCATAATGCCGTAGTGATGGCAAATAGGAACAAAATTTGATCGAATGGTTTGCTGTTGGGGAAATTGCCAGTCGTTCAAACTCCTACCCTTACAGTTTGAAAGCCTGTTGTTCAAATGCCATTATTGGTTGTTCGAACGCCGGGCGTCCGAATGTATACTTTTCCTGTTCATGTGTCGTCGAGAGTTGAAATTCACGAAATTAGGAACACACTTGGAATGTTTTACCTGTTTTTTTTATTTCTTGAGGGTTCTGACACGTCCTGGTATGTCTCTGACTTTGATGGATCTACTTGAGGAATGAATTTTGGTGTTTTTCTCGATGATTTTCCTTCAAATCCAATCATGTCTTTATCTCCAAATGTTTTTTGATTGCTCTAGACGTGATCAAACTTCTTGGAGCCTATACTGAAAGACTTTAAGTAGTCTGCACGCTATGAATCAGATTTAATAGTTTCTTTTTTCAAGAATCTTGGTTTTTTCAAGTGCTTCAAACAATCCCTTTTTAGTTATAATCACTTTTTCATTCAGGATAGTCTTCTCAATCTCAAATTGATCAATCAAGGTTTGGCTTTCATCATATCTCTTTAAAAGATTTTCATGTTCTTTTTTGATAATTCTTTTGATTGATGGCCAAATCTTGATTAATCTTTCCCAAACTTCCTAGTTTTAACTTAAGTTTTTCATTTTTTTGACAGACAACCATTAAAGGTGTAACCAAATTTTCCACAAGGCTATCTAGTTCAAGGCAAGTTGACTCAATACGATTTTCAAGATTGACTCAAACCTAGGGAGTTTAAAAGTGGAATGTCCTTCTCTAAGTATATTTATGATCCCAGGTTAAAAGATTTCATTCGTAGGGTTTTAAAAAATTATTATGAAAAATAAGAGTGAACTTGCTCTGATACCAATTGAAAAAGCTTGGGACATAGATTTGCCTATAGTTGATTAATTAATCTAAAGATCCAACTATAAGAATAGGTTAATTATCTAGATACGTCAATTCTATATGCAACTCTAAAGTAATAAAGTAAAGAGACAAGGCACATATGATTTTAGCGTGGAAACCCTATCAACAAGGAAAAAAATTACGGGGCCTTACACAGTTACTAATGTATTCAGTACTAGAACTTTGAACAGTTACAAAAATAAATTTACAACCCAATCCAATGATCCACAAATCCGTGTTGATCCACAACTATGGTAGAAGTTTAAAATTTGATCGCTAGACACCCATGATTCACTGTTCTCTCGTGCTGTTGAAGCTAACCTTTAGAATCCACCAAAGATGATATGTGTGAAGTTTGTTTGTTGACCAGTAAGAACACTCCAATTATCTAAGTGGCATGATAAAGCTCTCTAAAGAGCTAGATGATATCTCTTCAAGTGTGTTAAACTTTTCTCTAGGGTTTAGAGGTTTTACATAGAGTTTAGAGTGTTTGTAGAACCTTGAACGTTGTGTAATTCGAAGTAGAAAGTTTTCAAACCCGACAAGGATTTAAATATGGAAGTTCTTGATTCTGTCTAGAACTTCGAACAGTCTGGCCTGTCATTCGAACGACCTGTGTAGTTCGAACGCTTAGACAGGCTTTTCGAACACATGTTAAAAAGCTTGCTCTCTTTGTTTTTGCTTTTGCTATAGTACATTGATTTATTTTAACACTTTGACACGTCTATCTAAATACTAGATATCACGCTCATTTCTAATCAGGTGTCATTAACACCATTTTAGCCGAACGTGATTGCATAGGTCATCAACTTATAAGCGAAACTTCCACATAATCCCAAAGATATAAATCTTATATGAATCAACAACATTATTATTATTATTATTATTAGTTGTAGGTGGGATCTTTAGGGAAGGCTGGGCTGAACACTCAGGCCCAAATGAATGAATCTAAACTCCCTGCAAAAGAGGATGGTTAGAATGGGTCGACCCTTGAATGGCCGAGCATACTCCGAAGATTAAGTTAGCAAGCTTAATCGTAATGGGAATTAATGAGAGTTGTGAATGTTCTGAGTTAATTGTCCATACCTGGCCCTTGACACCTTGGGTACTTATAGTGTGCTCGGCTTTGTCCTACAAGCAGGCACTCATGGCCTGCAGGGTAGGCTCCATCATTGACGCCGCCTGACCAATTACAAGGTCTGGCGCATCGCCGCTGGGGATTCCAGCTGACCGGACATGCACGTCGACGTTGCGTGGGCAACCACCCACGCATTTAATGCGGGTCAACTCTGCATTTAATACTCGAAGATCGCTAGCGGTTTGGGCTCGCTTTCAACGGTTTGGGCCATGGCGAGGAGAAGGTCGGCGGTCACGGTCGGCCCGTTTCTTAATTCTAATTCTGGGCCGCCACGCAGCCTAGACTTTAATCTGCGTATATTGGGCTTCATCCGTTGGGTTGGGCTGTGGAATATTCCCCCACAATTGCCCCCCAGCCTTTGTGTCTTTTGGCTCCCGAAATGGAAAAGGGCTGGAATAGTCGCCATGCCGCATGGATGGCGGGGACTTTAAAAAATTCATTGATGGGGCGTTATTGAATTGACGGCCGATGTGACGCTTCGGCATAGCGTCATGATTAACGACGTTTTCCCACGCATGAACCGACGGCTCTGGTGTGTATAAAAGAGT
The DNA here is from genome assembly GCA_033060915.1 of Euryodendron excelsum. Taxonomy (NCBI): domain Eukaryota; kingdom Viridiplantae; phylum Streptophyta; class Magnoliopsida; order Ericales; family Pentaphylacaceae; genus Euryodendron; species Euryodendron excelsum. Next base: position 48,691,487 of record CM065377.1, on the reverse strand, counting down.
GATGCCCTATTTAGTCAAAAAAGACTCAGTTCTTCCTTGCCTTTTGAGTAGTGTGTGCGTCGGCTGTTTCGGCACTCACCACTGTAAGTGTTTTTCGAGTCCGTAACTCTTTTGTTCTTCACTGTATTTTCTGCATTTGACGGCTGTCCCCTGATGGCATCCCGTCTTCGTAAAATGCTAGATGGCCCGTCGGCCCTTGCTTCGTTCAGGGCAAGGTTTGACATCCCAGACGAGATCGGCTTAGAGCTGGTCGATCCTAATGACTACCGTATGGGCAAAACTGAAAAAGGGGTGTCATTCCCAGTCATTGCCATCGTAGAGGGGGGACTTAGGTTTCCCCTACACCCTCTTCTTCATAAGTTCATAGTAAAAAATAAAGTATCGCCCTCCCAGTTAGCATCAAACGTGTATAGGATCTTTTTCGGCATGCTTGAAATAAATCGGCGCCTGGGTGTGGACCTGGGCCTCGCTGAACTGGACTACTGCTACACTCTTTGTAAAATCGGAGGCAGTTACAAAGTCTACCTCCGGGCCGTAAAGAAGTCCTTAGAGTTAGTGAAGTGTTTGTCTTCCTCAGGGAAGGGCGTCGACGACGTTAAGGTTTGGGTAACCGGTCCATGGGAGTTCGGCAACATTCCTGAGAAGGATAGACCGGCGATTCGATGCCCTAGAGAGCTCGTTGAACTAGGTTTGATGCCGATCTCTCATACTGTGCATCATTTTAAATTTTGATGTGCATCAAATCTGACTCTCGAATTTTTGCAGACACGGGGAAGCGGTCAAAAGCACGTGACTAGTTAGTCAATTCTGACGACCTCAACAAGGTTCTGAACTACGTCGGCGAGAGTCGACTAAGATACGTCACTCGGGCTGCACACATTTTGCTCTCCTACCCGCTGCGATATTCGACCTTTACTGCCGAGACGGGTGTTCCCCTGAGTACCCTCCCGAGGTTGGCGAAGGAAGGTGTCGAGGGAGATTTCGAGGAGATCGCTACTGGCATCGCGATCGAAAGGGCGCACAGTCCAACGGGTGTGACAGTCGCAGTTGCTCCTCCATCGGAGCCAGTTGATGAAAAAAGACACGAAGCGTGATCCAAGTCCCACAGCTCGGCATCAAGTTCATCATCGTACACTGTTCCCAACCGCCGAGTTAAGATTCTAGCGAGAACACGGGATTCTACCCCATCCCCCGACGCAGAGGTCAGCATGAGTCTGAGGGAGAGAATGTTTGCCGCTGCCGGCCAGCCGCTGAGGTTAGCCGCCACCACTTCCACCGAAACTCCTCCAGCCGAGCTGGTGATAACTCCTGTGGAGGAAGCCCCTCCCATGCAACAGAGGCCAAAGACTCGGCAACATAAGAAAAGGAGGCCCGAGGATACCCTACCAACTCTAGCACCCAAAAAGCAGAAAGGAAAAGGCATAGTGGACGAGGTCGACGAAACTGTGACCATTACGCCTGATATTCTAGGCCGACCTCTCTCGATAACTGATTCGATGATCGAGCAGGCCGAGGTAGCCTTCGACGTCATGAAGAGCGTTCTCCAGAAAAAAGATATGGCAAAGTTGGGCGAGGCCAGTGATGCGACCGTTTTTATGGGAGCCTTCCATGAATCACTACTGGTAAGTCGTCATTCGATCTTTTCTGTTTTAAGGGCTTTTCTGATCAATTGTTTTAACACGACTTTCTCTTGTTTTAGGGTTGCCTAAATTCCTTGGAAGCGATGACCCGCTTCCAGAAGCTCGCCGAGGTGCACCAGGAACTTATTGAAGAGCACGGCCGACTAAAAGAGGAATGGATCGGTGCCAATAAAGACCGGATTACCTTCAATAAGCAGGCCGAACAGGCTTCCGCTGAGCTTCTGTTGATGAAGGCCAATTTTGATAGGAGAGACAAGGAACTGACCTATCTCGAAAAGAAGTTCGATGTGCAGTCCGTAGATCTGCATAAGGCCAATGCAGAGGTCGAGGCTCTTAACACCGAAGTGACCAAGCTAAAGGTGGAAGAAGAGGCCGCACTAAAGAGGGGTGAAGAAATGGGGGCCAATCGATTGTCCCAATAGATGATGGACCTTAGTCACTCCATATTCCGACAGGGTTGGAACGGTGCCCTTGTCGTTGTAGAAGTGGACAAGGCCTCTGACGTTTGGGGTCTTTGCCCAGACTTCTTCGACACCACTAAAGACGGCATCGTTTGCCCGAAGAAAGTGCTTGCTAATGCCTAGTACAAACGAGAGCTTAACTTAAAGGCTGCGGCTGAAAAAGCTGCTGCTGAGAAGGAGGGGGCTGAAAAAGTGAAGGCCGCTGTCGAACCGCCTAAGGACGTGGAAGAGATTGTTGGTGGTTTGCCGGAGGCAACTTCGCAGACGGGGGAGAAGTCGGCATAAATGTTTCTTTTTCTTTCTAGGCTATTTTTGTAACCATCAATGCTTTTAATAAAAAAGTCCGTTTTGTCTCTTATCTTGACGTTTATTACTAAATCTGCCTTGGTTTTTGTTGTGGACTTCATTGGCCGACCTGTCCAACTTGGACAGGACTAGGTTTTTACACTTGGTTTTTGTTTTGGCCTCCTTTGGCCGACCTGTCCAACTTGGACATGACCAAGTTTTTACACTTGGTTTTTATTTTGGCCTTCTTTGGCCGACCTGTCCAACTTGGACAGGACCAAGTTTTTACACTTGGTTTTTGTTTTGGCCTTCTTTGGCCGACCTGTCCAACTTGGACATGACCAAGTTTTTACACTTGGTTTTTATTTTGGCCTTCTTTGGTCGACTTGTCCAACTTGGACAGGACCAAGTTTTTACACTTGGTTTTTATTTTGGCCTTCTTTGGCCGACTTATCCAACTTGGACAGGACCAAGTTTTTACACTTGGTTTTTTTGTTTTGGCCTTCTTTAGTCGACCTGTCCAACTTGGACAGGACCAAGTTTTTACACTTGGTTTTTATTTTGGCCTTCTTTGGCCGACCTGTCCAACTTAGACAGGACCAAGTTTTTACACTTGATTTTTTTTTGGCCTTCTTTGGCCGACATGTCCAACTTGGACAGGACCAAGTTTTCACACTTGGTTTTTTATTTTGGCCTTCTTTGGCCGACCTGTCCAACTTGGACAGGACCAAGTTTTTACACTTGGTTTTTATTTTGGCCTTCTTTGGCCGACCTGTCCAACTTGGACAGGACCAAGTTTTTACACTTGGTTTTTGTGAGTTTACAGAGTGTCCGGAGTATGTTTGTTTGAACAGCTTCATTTTCATTGATTCTTCAAAAAAACTTTAAACATTTGACGAATTGTTACATCGCACGAAGCTTTGCACTACTGGTAAAATTTCTTCAAGTTGCTTGCATTCCAGGGTCGCGACAATTGTCTTCCTTCTTCAATAGTCTCCAATCTGTATGCGTCGATGTCGACCTGAGACGTCACTCTATAAGGGCCTTCCCAGTTTGGGCTGAGCTTGCCATCTGCCGCGTTCTTAGGTGCCCCCAACACTTTTCGTAAGACTAGGTCGCCAGGAGCAAAGTTTCTCGGGCGGACCCGTTTGTTGTAGGAGCGTCTTAGCTGTTGCTGATATTCTGCTAGCCTGATCAAGGCGACCTCCCTTTTTTCTTCAACAAGATCAAGGTCTTTTGCAATCGCCTGGTCGTTGAGACCCGAGTTGAAAGCTGCCGATCTTATAGTTGGTAGTCCGACCTCCAAAGGGATGACTGCTTCCACCCCGTATGCCAAGGAGAACGGGGTTTCGCCAGTAGACCTCCTTGGGGTTGTTCTATAGGACCACATAACGTTGGGTAGCTCCTCCGTCCACTTTCCTTTGGCCTTCTCCAATCGTTTTTTGACTCCGTTAAGCATGGTTTTGTTTGAAATCTCGGCTTGCCCGTTGCATTGGGGGTAGGCCGGCGTCGAGTAATAGTTTCTGATCCCCAGTCCTTCGCAAAATGATCTGAACATATTGCCATCGAACTGGGTGTTGTTATCTGAAACAATGGCACAGGGCAACCCGAATCTCGTGACTATGCTCTTCCACACGAACCTTTTGGCATCGATTTCCCTAATGGTTGACAAAGGCTCTGCTTCTACCCATTTGGTAAAATAGTCAGTCGCTACGATGAAGAACCTTTTGTTGCCCGGAGCTCGAGGCAAAGGTCCGACAATGTCCAGTCCCCATTGGGCGAAAGGCCACGGACTGGTGATGGTTATGAGATCTTCAGCTAGCTGGTGAATGATGGGGGAAAACCTCTGACACTTGTCACATTCTAGGACATACTGGGCTGTATCTTTCTGCATATAAGGCCACCAGTATCCCTGTGAAATGGCTCGGTGTGCTATTGATCTTCAGCCGACATGGCTTCCACATATCCCCTCATGGATTTCGAACAAGACGCCCTGTACTTGGTCTAGATGGACGCAGTGCAAATATGGGCCTGTAAAGGAACGCCTATAAAGCTCCTTACTTGGTGACAGCCAATATCTCAAAGATGTATGTTTGATTCGCCGAGCTTTAGCCTTATCTTCTGGTAGTTTGTCTTTGTCGAGGTAAGAGATGATTGGGTCCATCCATGATGGTCCCAGTTGTTCTGCTGTTAAAGCTTCCTCTTCCTTCTGAAAGATGCTGGGTTTGGCAAAGGTTTCCACATTGATCGTCCTTTTTTATCCAAACTTCAGAGTCGTGGCCAAGGTTGCCAAAGCATCCGCATGTGAGTTGTTGTCTTGGCTGATCTGTCGAAGCTTATAGCTTTTGAATTGGCCGAGCAGTTCGTTGGCTTTTGCTAGGTACTGCATCATTCTATCGTTCTTTGCTGCGTATTTTCCTGTAATTTGGTTTACAACAAGCAGAGAGTCCGAATAGATGACGATCTCAAGAATCCGAAGTTTAATGGCTCGACGTATTCCGGTGAGCAAGGCCTCGTATTCAGACTCATTATTGGAGGCAATGAATTCGAGCTTGATGGCTTGTTCGATGGTTAGCCCGTCTGGTGTGATGAGTATAATGCCTGATCCTGCCCCCCGGTCATTGGAATCTCCGTCCACGTAAAGTTGCCAATGATCAGTTGTTTCCCAAAGATCCAGGGGGAATTCGTTATGTGGTTTGGCAGTTACCGGGGTTTGTTCTACTTCTGGCGGCAGCTCAACGGAGAATTCGGCAACAAAATCTGCAAGAACCTGTCCTTTTACTGCCGATCTGGGCTGAAATTTGATATCAAATTCCCCTAGTTCCACGGCCCATTTTGCTAATCTTCCAGAGAAGTCGACCTTCCTTAGAAGAGGTTTGAGCTGGTGGTTAGTGAGGACATTGATGGTGTGAGTTTTGAAGTAATGCACCAATTTACGGGATGCTACGACCAGTGCCAGTGCCAACTTTTCAAAGGGTAGGTACCTGCTCTCTGCTCCGAGGAGGGTTTTGCTGACATAGTAGACTGGCAACTGTTGTCGGTTTTCTTGTCAGAGTAGGACGGCGCTGATCGCATGGTTCGATACTGCGAGGTAGATGAAGAGTTCCTTGTACTGAAGGGGGGTGGAGAGCAAGGGTGGTTGGGTCAAATATTTCTTTAGATCAGCAAGGGCAGAGTCACATTCTGAGGTCCATTCGAATCGTTCTTGTTTTTTGAGAAGCTAGAAGAACGGTCGGCACCTATCCAATGAGCGGCTGATGAACCTGTTGAGTGCTGCGGCCATTCTAGTTAGTTTCTGTATTTCTTTGGCATTTTTCGGTGCATGGATGCTCTGGATCGCACTGATCTGTCGTGGATCTACTTCAATGCCCCGATGCGTGACCAAGAACCCCAGAAATTTGCCCGTGTTGACACCGAAGACGCATTTTGAAGCATTTAGCCTCATTTTGTACTCCTTCAAGATGCAGAGCACCACTTTTAGGTCTACCAAGTGGGTGTCGCTCAGTTTGCTTTTTACCACTATGTCATTGATGTAAACCTCGACAGTTCTGCCGAGCTGCGTCTTGAACATCTCTGTGACCAATCACTGATACGTGGCTCTGGCATTCTTCAGACCAAAGGGCATAACCTTGTAGCAGTAGATACCCCTTGGAGTGATGAAGGCTGTTTTTTCTTGGTCGTCGGGGTGGAGCGGGATCTGGTGGTATCCTCGGTAAGCATCCAAAAAACTCATCCTCCTGAAGCCGGTGGTTGCATCCACAAGCTGGTCAATTTTGGGGAGGGGGAATGGATCCTTGGGGCATGCCCTGTTGAGATCAGTGAAGTCCACATAGACCCTCCACTTGCCGTCCTTCTTTTTTACGACCACTGTATTTGATAACCAGCTTGGGTAGTTGATTTCCCGAATTGCCCCAGCTTCCAAAAGCTTATCTGTTTCCTCCAAGACAGTGTCCACATGCTGGGTAGTTGCCTTTCTCCCTTTCTGGACAACAGGTCGGCAACTTAGGTTAACATTCAGCCGATGACAAGCGACATCGGCGCCGATCCCAGGCATGTCATAAGGGGTCCAGGCGAACACTTCCAGGAAGTTTGTCAACAACTCGATCAGGGATTTTTCCTCTTGTTTGGACAAAGAGGTGCCAATGACGAAGTATTTATTTCCCTGTTGATCAATGTATATCTTTTTCAGGTCCTCCACAGCTTTGTTCTCAGGTGTCTGTCCCACATCACCGATAGTAGGGGTGTTTTCACGCAGCTCCATCATCTGCACTTTCTCAGGCTTTGTCTTTGTCGCATATGCTGTTAGGAAACATTGTTTGGCAGCTACTTGGTCTCCCTTGATTTTCCCAACTCCAGCAGAGGTCGAAAATCGAAGTAATTGATGGTAGGAAGAAGGAACGGCCTTCATGAGGTGCAACCATGTTCGTCCCATGATGGCATTGTAGGGGGAGGGTACGTTAACCACCAGGAATTCAATTTGCAATGTGATTCCTCCGGATGTTACAGGAATCGTTACCTTCCCCATGGGTCAAACGGGATCCGAGCTGAATCCGACCAATGGGTTAAGCGATAGCTGGAGGTCGGACTCCTTAAGTTCCAGTTTCTTGAACAGGCTGTAGTACATAACTTCGGATGAACTCCCTTGGTCAATAAGCAATCTTTTAACGTCACAGTCCGCCATTCTTAACGTGACCACCAAGGCGTCATTATGAGGAGTCTGCACTCCGACGAGATCTTCGTCAGTGAAGGCAATGGTCGTATGGCTGTTGCCGAGCTTGGTTTTCTTGCTGGGTGGTTGTATCTACATTACTTCCCTCAAGTGTGCAGCCTTTTGCATCTTGGCCCGGTATCTATGTGGGTCGACGGTTCCTGATTCAGCCGAACCGTGCAACACATTGATTACCCGGACCGGCCTTACCTCTGTCTCCTTATGGGCCGCATCCTCCACCCAAGGTTGCTCGGCCTCTTTCTTCGTCTTTTCCCGATCAATAAATTGGTCGAAATGGCCAGCCTTGGCCAAATCTTCCAAATGGGTTTTGAGATGCCGACATTGCTCCGTTTTATGCCCCTTCTCGCGGTGGTAGGAACAAAACCTCTTCTGGTCTCGGGTTGCGGGGTCTCCTCCTAACTTTGGTGGCCACTTAAAAAATGGCTTGTCGTGGATCTGGGGCAATATCTTGTAGATGGGGTCTTTAAAGACTGTATAGACCCTCTCTGTTATCCTTTTTCCCCTGTTGCCATCTTCTGATCGGGGTTTCTTGGCATCCTTCTTATTTGCCTTCTCTACAGCAACGCCGACCTTGGCCAATGCTGGTTGGGGCGTGTCTTCATTCAACCGCGCATAGCGCTCGATCCTCAGCATCAGTTCCTGTATGGTGAGGGCTGGTTTCTTCATCAAGGATTGTCACAAACGGTGCTCCCTGGGAAGGCCGATCTTGAACTGGGTCACAGCCAATTGCTCGCTGCACTCGTCAATTTCGTTGTAAGCCTCCCAGTACCGTCAGGCGTATGCTCGTAATCCTTCCCTTTCCTCTTTTTGCAATGTCAACAAGAAATCAACCTCTTTTGGCTGCAAACTGTTTGCTATGAAACGAGCTGTAAACAGCTCGGCAAGTTGCCTCCAACTAGAAACGGACTTAAGTGGCAATTTATTAAACTACCGTAAAGCCACACTTCCTAGGCTGGAAGGGAAGATTCGACACATCAACATCTGGTCACCACACCACACTACCATAAGCTATTTGTAATGCCGAACATGGTTAATCGGGTCGGTCTTTCCGTCATAGAGGGTGAACTTTGGTGGGGTGAATTTTCGAGGAATTGGGTGGGACTCGATCTCCTCTGTGAATGGAGAGGATGCAATTTGATCCAGGGCCTTTTTCATCAGTTCATGGGCCGTGCGCTCCTTAGTTTGCTGCTTCCTATCTTCCTGTTTTTCGTTATACCATTGCTCCCAGTCCTCTCTCCGCCGATCTCATTCAGTAGGGTTATTATTTGGCGGGGTTTCGCTCATTCCCCTCCGCCAATCTATGAGCCTATTGTCGCAACGCTTGGTACTAGGGGTGTAACTCCCTCTTACCCGCAGCGCTGGATCGTTCCTGTTGCCAGTAACCTGCTACTGATCGGGGGACCTTTTCCTCCCGTGCCCATTTCTTCCAGAGAACGCCTCCCTCATGACCCGAACTTGGGAGGTGAGGTAGGCTATCTCTTCCTCGCGCCGTCAAATTTCCCTCTCTACCGCACGAAATGTATCCTCACTCGGGATCCGCCCACTGGAGGGCAACGGGGCAAGGTTCCGAGGGTGGTTTTTGCGAAAGTTTCTGTCCCTGACATAGCCCATATCCCTCCACATTTCATCCAGTGTTTCCTGGTGGCTTTCAGTGGGCGTTCATATCTCCGACCTTAGTGTTCTCCTTCTCTGCCAACCTATTGGTGTAGATTGGCAGTGCACCAAATCGGTTTGATACTTACTGGAGGAGGCTCCGACGCCTCTCCCGTCGTGGTTCTCTCTCCTATGTCTCTGGTTGTTTAGACTCATGATTTTTCTAAGCCTTCCCACAGACGACGCCAATTGTAGGTGGGATTTTTCGGGAAGGCTGGGCCAAACACTCAGGCCCAAATGAATGAATCCAAACTCCCTGCAAAAGAGGATGGTTAGAATGGGTCGACCCTTAAAGGGCCGAGCACACTCCGAAGATTAAGTTAGCAAGCTTAATCGTAATGGGAATCAATGAGAGTTGTGAATGTTCTGAGTTAATTATCCATACCTGGCCCTTGACACCTTGGGTACTTATAGTGTGCTCGGCTTTGTCCTACAAGCAGACACTCATAGCCTGCAGGGCAGGCTCCATCATTGACGCCGCCTGACCACTTACAAGGTCTGGCGCATCACCGCTGGGGATTCTGATTGACTGGACATGCACGTCGACATTGCGTGGGCAGCCACCCACGCACTTAATGCGGGTCAAGTCTGCATTTAATGCTCAAAGACCGCTAGTGGTTTGTGCTCGCTTTCAGCGGTTTGGGCCATGGTGAGGAGAAGGTCGGCGGTCAAGGTCGGCCCGTTTCTTAATTATGATTCTGGGCCGCCATGCAGCCAAGACTTTAATCCGCATATATTGGGCTTCATCTGTTGGGTTGGGCCGTGGAATATTCCCCCACATTAGTATATAACAACAATCAGTTATCACCATATGACAATCCTCTGAATATAACTCATAATAATACAAGAGATGTTTGTAAGATAGATAGTTGACATCACAACAAGAGTTTCTCGAAACTCATCAATTCAACCCAACCTCTACAGTAAACTGAACATCTCCAAACATCCTGTAAAACAACAAGTGTGAGCTATATATCTCATAAGCCACCAATCACAATCAATATAAATAATAAGATATCCAATTAAATATGAATAAGATTATCTTAAATCTTCACTTATTACCGCTTTATAACCATAATCGAGTCACTTCTTTGATTGTGCCGAAGTGTTTTACTCTACTTCCAAACCAATCACACACCACCATATCAAACTTGATGAAGTAATTGTTATAATGCATAACCAATGCATGAAATATGACATGTTAAACCCTTCTTAATGTAATGCAAAGTATAAATGTACACTAAGGCAAACAATCTGACTGTCAGGACAGTCCTAAACAACGTCAGGATAACCAAAAGAACGTTGCCGACTATGATGGAAAGTATCATTGCCTATCAGAGAAGGCAAATTGCTAACCTTAGTCTAATAGCTTGTCACCAGGATGACACCAGGAATAGTCTGGCTGACTAGAGCCCTCGAAAATATAAGCTGTCGACCTGACTCCACAGCTTACCACACAATCCCACCACAAACTCTCCAAAGACTCAAAATGATATTCTAAGGCCACAACCTTACTCCACACATCAAAATCATGAACAACATATGAGATTCAAGGCTTTCACTTGGAAACTTTAAAGACTTCTCCTCATCTCACCTCACCTCTAATTCACCACCATGGCATGCAATGACATATACATATACAAAAATCACAAAATACAATAATACAAGCACGCACATGAGATTCTCGCCTCAACAAACAATCATACAAGCTTTCCCTTGCACTTCTTTCTTCTTTTCTTCCTTTCTCCTTTTTTCTTTTCTTTTCTCTCACTTTCGTTCTCACCCAACACTTTTCCTCTACATCGGCTCCTCTCTTACTTCTCTTGATACAAAGTCAAGATAGATTCAACTAGAATCTAATGCGCCACATGTCACATATCCACCATTGTTAGCAACAAGCACACACCTTATGCACACACGTCACTTAAGTGAGTCACACACCTGTATCAAACATACACATACACACCTAGTATTTCACTAATCTAGATGATTAATATAATTAATCATACTCGTGATGATTAATCATGATTATTGTCAAATAAATATTCTGCAGTTTCCAGATCAAGGTTAGCCCACTACGAATGGTAGTGCCGATCTCCTACAGAAGAAACCCAACATAAGCCCACTACAAATAATGATGCTGACATGAGATCAGTAAAACCCAGCATCTGCTAAGGCATAACTGATCTACATGAAATGCTTACAAAAATGATAATTCCCACCCACGGCATATTCTCACTCAATCAAGCTAATCAAACTCCTCAATTAGTATAATCACACGCTAAATTGTATGCAATTAAACTAAACATAATACTAAACAATGTCAAGTTTTATATTAGAATTACATACAAAGTGCTTTTATTCAGAATTCACCAATCTAAAAACCTAACAAAGATAATCTTTAAAAAAAAAGGGATATATTTCGGACATTAGTCAATACATGAACAAGGTAAAATTCCATTGAAAACGTGGAGAAGATATACTTGTCTGCATTGCTCTATTGAGTCTTACCTTGAAAAAAGCTTTGAATGGCAGCATGGTTAGATTGTTTCAAGATATATATGTATCCAACAGTCAATATCAGGAGTCTAGCAGTTTGATTAATTACATGTCAACCTCCAATTTTAATCTTTCATGAGATTCGAGAGTTCTATTATTAGATCTACCAAGAACATGTTACTATAATTAAACAGATTAGAAAGTTATTAATTATTTAAATATTATAACAAGAAGCCATAGATTCTTCTGCCTTTTTTTTTTTTTCTTTTTTTCTGTAACTACAAAAACTTTTGTTTATCAGGAAGTTGGTTTTTGTTTACAGAGAGAGATGTATACTTCAAACTTCAAAGTGATAGTGACTAGGACGTGAAAGGTTCAAAATATACAAACAACCTATTTATATATGACTCTCCTCATCACTGCCTGCTAGCCTTGTGAATTGGGTGCTATTTTATAGAACGCATATTTTATTAGTGCTTTAAAGAAAACTGGAATTTTATTTTCTTGACCAAATATTCGAATGAGGTCATTTCAAGCTAAGGATTTATTTATTTTAGTTTTTTCTTTTCTTTTCCAGAGGCCTTATTCTTGAGTTTGATTGGGATGCTCACAGTCTCAAACTTGGAATCTTTTATTCTGCTCTTGGCAGCTGCTGCTTTTAACCTTACGAGTTAGCACACGCGACTAAAAATTTACAATCTCTTTGGGAATGGAAGGAAAAATAATTTTCTTCTTATTTCTGTCTCTTTTTTTTTTTAATTCTTTTTTTATTTCTATATATTTTTTTCTTTTTGTTGCTTCCCTTTCCCAGGTTTTAAACAGGCTGTTAGACTGAGAGAGAACATTGGGCACCTTTTCAGAAAGTAATATTCTAATCATACAAAAATTCTTTTAGCAATGGCAGCATATACAAGCCACTTCAATAAGGTCTTTTATCTTAAATCTTTTTCTTCTTTTGAAATTTTCGCAATGACATTGTTCGATATCCATCTAGTAAGAGACCTACTTCATTATGAGAGGGGCCTGTGATTGACATGGTGTTCTAAGAGACTTTAATCTTTCACTCTCTATTTTTCGCAACAAAACAAACAGGGTAATTTTACACAATCAAAAATTTTATTGAGAATTTTTACACAAAAAATATTATTGAATGATAGTCATTCACTTTAAAACAAGATACTTTCATAATAACTCTCTTTTATGTTTTGGCTACAGGGTGTCTAAGCAATCCGGTAGTTCTCATGAAATATGATGGCTTTTAATTATAAAAATATTATATAAACATATAATTTATATAAAATTTATTATTAGAATAATATGTTTAAATGAGAGTTGTTCACTTAAAAATTAAACACCTAACGTGATGGCACTTAATTACAAAAATACAAATGTCTCATCATTTTAGTGAAATAAACTATATAATTTTTTTGTAAAAATAGCATTTTTCTTATAAAAAAGATATTACTATATCATTATGGTAAAATTTATGCTGTGGAAGAATAACATTTTTCAACAAAATAGACTCATTTTCTCAAAAAATTATTCAATATTTCTAAAATACTACGTTTTTTTTATTTCACCACTTACATATTAGTAGTGCAAGACTCACTTTACGTGAGTGGAGGAGCGAGACAAAGTGGGCCCCAAGACAATTGAATAATTTCTCCATTTTCTCTACCGGATAATCAATATTGCTTTATTGACCAGCTTCGGTAGCAACGGCGGCCATGGTTTCCATCTTCACCACTCATTTCCAAACACACCCGAATCTCAAATTTTGAACGAATTGAACCCCAAATTAAGTATGGCCGGGGATAATAGAAGGAATTAAGGGTTCGATCACCATGATCGCTTGCTTCAACACCTGCAGATTCCTCTTGTTTCTCTGCTTGCTCTGCTTTCTTAGCCTCGGCATCAGGGTGAGCTCAGATCCTGTGTCATATGACTGCCCAAACACAACTACTTACACCCCCAATAGCACCTACCAAGCCAACCTCAAAATCCTCTTCTCTGCTTTCTCCTCCAACGCCACCAGCATCGACGGCTTCTTTAACTTCACCACCGGCCGGAACCCCCCTGACATAGCCTACGGCCTCTTTCTATGCCGCGGCGATATTTCAACAGCTGATTGTCAAGATTGTGTCATAAATGCTAGCAAAGAAATAGTAAAGCTCTGCCCCAAGGAGAAAGTGGCCATAGTTTGGTATGATTATTGCTTGTTTCGTTACTCAAACCAGTCCATCATCTCCATCGCGGATCAATCACTCAGAGAGGATTTGCCTACTAATACACAGAGTGTTACAGATCCAAATGGGTTTAGTCAGGTTTTGGGAGAGACAATGGATGACATAGCAAATCGGGCTGCGGCCGATAAATCAGGCAAGAAATTTGCTACTAAGGAAGCCAACTTCACTGCACTTGAAAAGCTTTATAGCCTTGCACAATGCACACCAGATATATCCATCGGTGGTTGCAATTCGTGCCTTCGAGATGCTATAGCAAGCCCGCCGAGTTGCTGCTATGGAAAACGAGGAGCAAGAGTTCTGTTTCCTAGCTGTTACGTCAGATACGAGCTGTTCCAGTTCTACCGGATTGTTCCCTCCCCACCGGTGCCTAAGCCGGTCCTTCGTCCTCCTCCTCCTCCAAGTCCTGGTAAGCTTGAAACCTAACATAGGTCTTCATTCATTCATTATTACTAATATTTTGGGGCAGAATCAACTTACGGTTCACACATGTAGAACTTTCCATTTTCACACCCCCTATAATTTTTAAGCAACCCATATTTCAAAAACCATCATCGGGTTACATACCTCTTCCCGGCCCATCACAATTACAGAATTTACATTCGATCAGCCATCAAATATTACTCATGAATCAGAGTTATATTTTCAGTCGTGTAAAGCTTAAACTTCTTGCTGAGGAGATTGCCTTCAAACATGGCCCCCATCCTGACAGAATAGGCATGCTCTGATTAACTCCTTAATTATAAATGTTGTAAATGTCAAGCTGTGCTATAGTATGTGAGATTTAAATGCAACAGAATAGACGTAATTTTTTGTTTCTGCCAAACAATATTCTAAAAGGATTGATTATCAGTGGAACAGACCTTACCCTTATTTAGTTTATTAATTAAGCAATCCTTTTGTTCTCTCAGGAAAGGGGAGAAGAACCTCATTAAAAGTGATCATTGCCATCAATGTTCCAATAGTAGTCGCTGTGTTAGATTTTCTTCACAGGCTTCTGCTTCCTAAGTAGGAGAAGAAAGAAGAAATATGAAGACATAAAAGATGATTCTGGTATTTTGGGTTTTTTTTTTTTTTTTTTTTTGGGGGGGGGGGGGGGGGGGGGTGTAGATTTTCCATTTTGCCGTTTACTCATCCAGTAATCACGATGAGAAATTCACTACATTAACTTTTGTCTTGTTCACTAGGAAATGAAATCACAACGGCAGAGTCCTTGCAGTATGATTTCGCTACAATTCAAGCTGCCACAAAAAAATTCTCTGATGAGAACAAAATTGGTAGGGGTGGATTTGGCAATGTCTACAAGGTATGTGAGAACTCGGTTCTGTCTACTTGCACCTAATTTCATGTTCTGAAATTTCAGAGGCTTCAATTGATCATGATTTCACTGGTTGGTATATACCCTCAGGGTACACTTGCTAATGGACAAGAGATAGCTGTGAAGAGGCTATCTAGAAGCTCAGGGCAGGGCGCAGAAGAATTCAAGAATGAGGTTGTACTGGTAGCCAAACTTCAACACAGAAATCTAGTGAGGCTACTGGGATTCTGCTTGGAAGGAGAAGAAAAGATACTCATTTATGAATTTGTGCCTAACAGAAGCCTTGACTACTTTCTATTTGGTTTGGCACCTCTGAACACATCTACTACTTAAATTATTCTTTTATCTGATTTAGTGTTCTAAGAGATAAAAAGCACATTGGAGTTATTTGAATTGCACAATTGAATTGGATTGCCATAATTCCTCTATGCTGACTTGAATAGTGAGTCTCATATGAACGTACAAATCCAGGAAAAAAACAGAAGTTGGATTGGCCAACACGCTACAAGATTATAAGAGGGATAGCTCGAGGAATTCTTTACCTTCATGAAGATTCCCAGTTACGAATTATTCATCGTGATCTCAAAGCTAGCAATATATTGTTAGATAAGGATATGGATGCAAAAATTTCAGATTTTGGCATGGCAAGGATCTTTGGCGTGGATCAAACTCAAGGCAATACAAGAAGAGTGGTTGGAACATTGTAAGTTTTGAGTTCCCCTCATTCCTTCTATCTATGTTTCCGTAATTTAAGGAGGCAACAAAATAAATAAATAAAAACAGTCATTCTAATTATTCAAGAGTTTGGTGAATTAAACCATTAACCAATTTTCCATTAATTCCTTCAAAATAGAGTGCCTCAAGAGTTATTTTTGCTATCTTTTTAATTTTTTTTTTTTGTATTACTGTGTTGGCTTGTAGTGGTTACATGTCTCCTGAGTATGTGATGCATGGAAAATTCTCTGTGAAGTCGGATGTGTTCAGTTTTGGTGTGTTAGTTCTAGAGATCATTAGTGGCAAGAAGAACACCAATTTTTACCATTCAGACTGGGCTGATCTCCTCAGCTATGTGAGTCAATACTGTATACTGCAATTTTCCTATTCCAGAGCCAATATCATCAATTTACAAGTCATATATACTTAATTGTGCAGGCTTGGAAACTCTGGAGGGATGGAGCACCCTTGGAACTGGTGGATTCAACCATAGGAGATTCTTATTTGAAAAATGAAGTCATTAGATGCATTCATATCGGTTTATTGTGTGTCCAAGATGATCAGGATGCCAGGCCCTCCATGGCAACATTAGTTCTGATGCTCAACAGTTACTCGGTTAGCCTACCAGTGCCTCAACAACCTGCATTCTTTGCTCGTAGCAGAACAGGATCTAATACGCCAAAAGTTCTAGAGTCGGATCAGTCTACAAGCAAGTCAATAGTATGTTCAGTGAATGAAGCTTCAATTTCTGAACTGTACCCTCGATAACGTGAGAAGTCGAGATGATATCAAGGATATAACTCTACGGGTTGAGATGAATAAACTCAGACACGAGGAATGGATTTCAGCACTTGAAAGATTAAGAACTACAAAATGTAATCCCAAGCTTCGTCATTAAGGATTCATTTGGATTGATGGATTTCAAATGAAGGGATTTGCAATTTGAGTTTTGTAAAAACTGTAGGAGAGTTGGTCATTATAGGTTGATTGAGAAACTAAAGAGAAAGATAGAGATAGACCAGATGTATTTTTATTATGATCCTTGTAGAATTTGAATCCTCAGGACCTCAGCATGAAGGATTTTAGATAACTATTTCAATCCATCATGATGAAGCTTTCAAATTTAATCTAGAAAGTCATATCTAAACTATCAAATCTAAATGTGACTATGTGAGCTATTCTGCTTAAATCGTCGGTACCAAAGTTTCCTCCCAAACAACAGCGAAATGGGCTTTAGCAACAAGAGTTTTGTGATGATCCAAAACTTGGTCGCTAAAGATAACCTTTAGCGACAGTTTTGGTGCTTTTGCGGCCAATCCTTCATCACAAACTAATGTTTCTTTGTGGTGTTATTTTAAAATTCAAGGTAAATCCGAATTTTCTCCAGCATGTATATTAATTGCCCGAGAGATATTTTCTTCAATGTGTTCAAAGTTTCTGTTTGGGCATGATCCGTGGACTTGGTCATGATGACGTTTATTAAAATTTGAAGAGAATACAGTGAGGTATATATTTTCTAGCTTATTACGTATTGCTAGGTATAAGTAAAAATTTTCCTTACCCATACCACAATAACATCTGTAAGCCCCAACTCTTCTCGCTGACTATATTTATTAACAATTTGAAAAATACTATTATTTAAAAAAAAATTATATAAAAAATTTTACCAAAATGATGTGGTAGTGGTCATTACATAATTCTGGTAATAAGTTATGTATGAATTTTTTGATTCTATGGTATTAAACCAATCAATATATAAAATAGGAGACCCATCAGATCATTAGTGTCTGAAGTTTCATCAAACTTCACGGAGTGAAGACTCTTCATCCATGAACTTCAATTCTAACCGTTTAGTTAAACATTTGAAAATAAAAGTACATAAATCACATGAAAATTAGCAAACGACTTAGAGCATCTCCAAGGCTGCTCTTCATTTTGGCTGTTCAAAATATATTAAATTAATGCATTCTTTATTTTGGAGAGTCACTTATAAAAAATCACTCCAATCAAGCTCTTTATTTTAGCTAGTTATTCTAACTAACTTTCTTAATTTTTAAATTAAATGTTATGTGGCATGCTATATCATTTTTATAGTGATGACATGGCACCATGACATGTCATACCATGTCATCCTATAACATGATACATCATCAAATTTGAAATTGCCATAATTTTTGCAACAGTCATATTTTTATTGTCTTTTACTTTCATGCAAACCTGGCACTATATAGTCATATTTCCTTTGTCTTTTATTTTTATGCAAACTTAGTACTATATATATATATATATATTTTTATTACTTTTGGTTTGTAGCTAGGATGGTTCTATTTACCAAGTCAAGTCAATATAAGACCAAAAGAGTGTAACGGTCATATTTGCAACAGCTATATTTCAACGGCTACATTCTTCAAAATCTTGTATAAATAAGACATTTCTATCATTTTATTTTTATGAACCTCAAATCTAGTTACTTTCATACTGATTCTTTTCTTATTTTTTATGGCTCGCAATAATGTAATGAAAATGATACTCAACGACTCAGACTCCGATGATGAAGCGGAGATCGTAACAATTACGAGGTTGGAAGAAGAGAGGCTCGATAGTGAAAGACGAGGATTATACCGTGGTTCTATTCAAGGTCATGCAGTTATTTCTCGTGATCGAGTTCATGGCCACGAGCGACTTTATCAAGACTATTTTGCAGAAACACCAACATATCCCCCTAATTTATTTAGGAGGAGGTTTCGAATGAATCGATCTCTTTTTCTTCATATTTTAGCGAGGGTGGAAAATTATGATCCGTATTTTGTTCAAAAAAAAGATGCAGTTGGAATTATCGGCTTATCTGCGCTCCAAAAGGTGACGGCTGCTATAAGAATGCTGGCTTATGGAGTGGCAGCAGATTCTGTAGATGATTATGTTAGGATTGGCGAAAGCACTGCAGTTGAGAGTCTAAAAAGGTTTGTGACCGCAGTGGTTGCAATTTTTTCAGACGAGTACTTAAGATCACCAAACGATGAGGATATTACTAGATTATTAGTGGTGGGTACAAATCGTGGTTTTCCTGGAATGTTGGGAAGCATTGACTGTATGCATTGGAAATGGAAGAATTGTCCGACAGCTTGGAAAGGTATGTATTGTGGTCACATTCATGAACCAACTATTATTTTGGAGGCAGTGGCTTCATATGATCTATGGATATGGCATGCTTTTTTTGGGTTACCTGGATCTCATAATGACATCAACGTGTTAGATCGTTCCTCTGTATTTTCCCTCCTTTCTGAAGGTCGTGCACCTGCTGTCAATTACTTAGTCAATGGAAATGACTATTCGATGGGATATTATCTTGCCGATGGTATATATCCCAAGTGGTCAACATTCGTCAAAACAATTCCATCTCCAAGAGGTAATAAGCAATCATATTTTGGAAAAGCTCAAGAGTCGGCAAGGAAAGATGTAGAGCGAGCATTTGGCGTGCTACAAGCACGCTTTGCAATTGTACGCGGACCAGCACGTTTTTGGAGACGTCAAACTCTTAAAGATATTATGAAAGCGTGCATAATAATGCATAACATGATAATTGAGGATGAGCGAGATGGGACCGAGTTAGACTTCAATTATGATACAGAAGATGAAAGTCCTCCTCCATCAACGTCACGTGACCATACTACTGACCTTTTTGAATTTATTCAAAGGCAACATCGCATTAGAGATCAAGAAACTCATTCAAGATTGCAAGCGGATCTAGTTGAGCACATGTGGAATTTACATGGAAACATGTAATAGTTGCTCGTAGTTTGGTGTAATTGTTCGTTTCATTCAAAATCAATTCCTATGTTTTTGTAACATTTTCAAATGGTTTAATTAAATTATAACTACATTTGTCAAACAAAAAAGAAAAAGGATTTCCATACCTACTACTGCCATTCAAAAGCTTTAGCAAGAAAACAAGGATTTCCCATACCTGCTGCTTATTCCAGCTGCAGCTGCTGCATTTTTTCTTTTGGACCAGCTACTGTAATTTTTTTGGACAAGCTGATGCTGCAGCAATTTATTTATTTTTTGGACGAGCTTATGCTACTGCTTGTAGCAGCAGTTGCTGTATGTTTTTTTTAAAGATGTTCAAAATGGAGTTAATTCATCTAGAATGGATTAAAGATGTTCTTGGAGTCATCAAGCCTTGAAAAAGTATTTGCAAGCCTTCAAAAGCCTATTTGGATGATCCTTGAAAAGATTGGAGGCTTTGGAGAAGAATGAAGAAAAGATGTGAAAATAAGTTTTCAGGTAAAAAGAGTCGACCCCTTAAGTTTCAAGAGTCGACTCTTTCAAACAGAGCCTTGAAAATCTGCTGGATATTCAAAAGAGTCGACCCCTTTATTATTCAGGAGTCGACTCATTTCAACAGAGCCTAAAAATTTTGAAAACTGCTTAAAAGAGTTGACTCTTCACTGCAAAAGAGTCGACTCATTGGGACAGAGATTTGAGTCTGCAGATTCTGACCAAAAGAGTCGACTCCTATAAGTCATGAGTCGACCCCTCAAGGCAAAATGTTGAAGCAAATTGTAAAAAGAGTCGACTCATTGTAAAAAGAGTCGACCCCCAACAGTAACGACTATATTTCTGACAGGTGTTATGGTGCGATCTGCCACCAAAACTTCTCCCATACTTCTCCAATGGCTAAAATCAATCCATAGCTTTAAATACAAAAAATTTTTCCCGAGGGCGATGCCCCCGGACCCCCAAGAGGCTTGTCCATGAGCGCTCCGGCTTGGGCCTATCGGCCCAAGCCTTCACTCCATGGACTAAGCCTCAGAAAATTTCCCATTAAAAACCACGCAACATTATTCGGGTTGGGTCGGGTCTTCAAACCGGATCAAATAAAACTAGGCTCCACAAAGGCCCAACACCTGCAGCTTCTATAATGTGGAAGAAAGTAATTATATCATTGGTATCAAGAGCTTGGGCCAATAATTCCATTACAAAACAAGTACTTCTATTCATTTTTCCTTCCAAGCTCCATGAATATATTACAAAACATATTACAAAAATTTATCAAGTACTTCAAAAATAATGTCCAAAAACATATTACAAAACTTTTATCATTTCATATGCCTAACAAAAAACTACAATTTTAGTATAAACTAAACATTTTGTCCAAGGATGTCCATTTGGCGGCGATTAACCCATTCTGCTTGCAATAAAGGCATCCCACTTGTATCCATTGACATAATTCGTTCTTCTTCTTTTGATTGATTCAATTTCAGTCTTTCTTGATCTTGAAGGAGTGATCTTTCAAAAAATTCTATTTTCTTATCATTCATTCTCTTTTTCTCATCCTTAATCTCTACTAATACCTTCATGAAAGATGAACCTTCATTTTCACTATCTTTGTTGTTTCTCTTATTTAGTCGAACCTTCTCAGCCTTCCTACCCGGTGGTCTCTCCAAGTCTACATAGCTATCATTTGAGGCATTGGAATCCCCTAGATTCATTGAATCTGGTGTAGAAGGAGAAGAGCTACTTGGAATCTTGCTATTTTTGGTTTTTTGCTTCTTTGCGCGACATTCCTCCATCCATTTTGGTTGGTCCTTCAACTCGTTCCAACAATGTTCAAATGGAAACGAGGATTTGTGCATCTCTTTGTATAATATTTTTGCATCACGAATCTGAAAATAAATGAAAGAACACTAAATTATCATGTAATGCAAGTAATAATGTCATAACTATATATTTTTAAGATATTAATACCTTGTCCTTTTCAGTTAGACCACTTTGATTCAACCTTTGAATTTGGGCAAAGTACCCACAGAATTTATTCGTGGCAAGTTGAATCGAAGACCACCGATTCATTAGAGACCCTTGAGTACGTTCAGAAGTAAAATCCTTGTTTGTGTGGAAGAACTCCCACACTCTAAGCCAGTACGTCCTTGATTTTTGCTCATTACCTTGCACTGGATCTAAGCTAGTGTTTAAATATGCAGATATGAGCATATGGTCTTCCTTAGGAGTAAAGTTTCCACTTCGTTTTTTTGTGGTGGATTCTACTTGAGGGGAGATTGGGGAAGACCGACCAATTTCATCCAAACAATCAGTACTAAACTCATAGTCAAGATCTATTCTTTCTTGAAGAAGATTGGTGTAATATCCATCTTCTCTTGGATCCATCTATTATTGAAGTAATATGAAGAAGTCATATGCATACTAAAATGAAACTAAAAACCCAACAGCTATAATGCATTGAACTTGAAAAAAAAAAAAAAACCCCAACATTTAGAATGCCTGCATCTAATAGGGGAAAAAAAAATCTAGATGTTGGGGGCATTCTTCACTAACTCACCAAGATATTCCCATCATAATTAGCTCAACCATTTTTCTATATCCCTTAGCAATGCAATATAAATCAGTAATTCAACTAATTTAAGCTTTAGCCACCTTGCTAAAATGATGAATGGGACAACATATAGCTTTAAAATTTTATCAAGATATTCTCATCATAATTAGCTCAACCATTTTTCCATAATGTTGTTTGTTCTACAGTTTCTGCAAGATTAGAAATTCAAGTTTCTGATCTAAAATATTAAAATGGAGACTAAACAATATTGATAAGTATTTACATATGCAAACTATTCCTCTCAAACCCATCCTAAATATAGAGGACTTTTTGGGGTTTGTGGCAGCAATATAGGATGATACATGTAAAGATTTAGTTTTTGTTTTCACTTTGTTGTACATAGGACTTTTTGGAGATTATGCTTTCTGTAATATGCTTCCACCTTCTTGGCAGCTTTTTCTTCAAAATATATTTGACAAGTTATTATGAGTTTGTTTATAAACTCATATGTAGAAGTCTGATACAATCAATCCAAAAAAGGAATAATGCAAAAGAAGAACCAAAAGCTTAAAACACCATATCCTTACACATTTGGGCATACACACTCAGACACATAGAAAGAAGGTACCTCAGAAATTCCGTGCTCGACATTGCGCACATGAATAACTTTGGAAGGCTCTGTCATTTTAAACGACCCTGCAATGAACCCAAAAAATATGATGCTGATATTGTATCAATGACATCAAATCTAATAGACTTTCAAAAATCAAAGGTTCCTCTTTTCCTTTCCATAACTGAAGTCCCAACAAGCATTACGGAATAAAACAATTTTCCTATCAGCTAAACAATGAAAAATCAATTGAAACCCTAAATCCATGGCAATCTATCGAACATATTGACAAGCGAGCTAAAAAAAAACTAAAGAAAAATAAGCCAAATTGATTTCGTCAATCTCAAAACCCTAGATTCATGTGAAGTGAACAGTGAATCAAAAATCAATCAGAGAAAAGGAGATTAAAAGCAACAAAGAGAGCTTACCTGATGATAGATATAGCTTTAGATATAGAAAGAAAAAGTAAAGAAGAAGAGGGAGAAAGGAGAGTAGGGAGAGAAGGACGGTGAGAGAGGGGGAAGAGAGAAGAGGGACGGTGTAGAGAGACAGAGAGAGAGCGCCATACCTGGTGAAGAAGAAAAACCAGAGCTTTTTAGCTCCCGCCAGCTCCCGCCAAACGGTTGGAAAACACAGAGAAGAGCCAAATACACTCGCTACTTCTGGAGAGCCATTTTGACGATATGTAAAATGAAGAGTGAAGTAGCGAGCCCGTTGGAGGCGTGAAATGGGTGTTTTACTCTTTAAAATAGCTAAAGGTATGAGTTTAGCTAGGCCTTTGGAGATGCTCTTATGTGGGAGCCGCTATTTTCATTCATGCAACTTGGTAAGATGAAGTGTAGCTATTAGACTACTCATGGATCATGAAAATATTTTCATCCCAAGTATCAATTTCCTTACCTGTATTTCCCCCCCTTCTTAATGGAATGCCCTACTGTCGGGGATTTTTGCTGATTAGCCTGTTGTTAGGGCATCTTAAACAATCTTTGTTTTAGAAGTGGCAACTTTTGCCTTGAAGAATTGCAATGCTGTTTTCATGAAGCTAGTTTCACAAACTAGTGTTACCCAACAACGAAATACTCCATCTGCCTGTGTGTGTGAGGGAGAGATGAACATTGGGAATTGACATGGACAACTAAGAGAACTTCTGACTTGCATGGGCCCAAGTTTAGTCAATGTGCGCATAAGTTGATCCGAAAACTTCGTTAACAAAAAAATAAATAAAACTTGTGACTTGGCCTAATGGTTGGGGCCTTTGAGTTAGAGTTCGAATCTATGCTAACACCCCTCCTAAGTTCTCATTCCCTGATGCATCATACATCCGTATTTTTATTTATGTATGTGGTTATGAGGACAAGGGTGTTCAGACCATAGTTATTGGGAAATTCATTTTGGAGGGGAAACGTGTTTTCTCGAAAACAAGTTTTCGATACTGATATGAAACTCGTTTAGAAATTTTGGTGAAATGCATAGGAAACACAGAGAAAATGTCTTGAAAACTCTTAAGAAACGTTTGGAAAGCTCTTGGAAAATTTGAGAAAAACACTTTGAAAACTTGAAATATTAATTTTCATACATTTTTTCTTTTAAGTTCTAATTAAGTATCTATGAAATTATTTATTTAGGTTTCTACTAAGTTTTTCAACGGTCTCAACTAATTTTCTTCAATGTCTCTTTTGAGTTTCGTGAAGGTTTTACAATCGTTTTTCGGTTCTTGTTTCTTCTTGTAATTTTTGACCCGTTTCTCGCTTTTACTTTCCATTTTAGTAAACTATGATCCAGACTAATTTTCCTGTAGCTCAACTAATTTTTCCTTCGATCTGTTCAAAGTCAATCTATTCACTCCAAGAATAAGGGATTCATGTGATATAAATTTCTCCTAGATCTCGAAAGAATATAACCATATTTTTCATGTTCGATAAAAAAATTAAGAATATCTTCAAAAAGGGTATATATTTCGGACATTAGCCAATACACGAACAAGGTAAAGTTCCAATGAAAAACGTGAACAAGATATACTCGTCTGCATTCCTTCTATGACTCTTAACTTGACAAAAGCTTTGAATGGCAGCATGGTTAGTTTATGACTCTTTAACGGTTCTTCTTTTCGTTTTCTGTTATATATTATTTCTTCATATTGTGCGCGATCACATTGTGAGGTCTATCCTTCTAGGATAAATTAATTTCTCTTTATAAATGATTGGTGGATTATTTTTTTTTGGTACTTCAAAATTAAAAATAATTAGAAAGGAGCTAGGCCCTTATAAAAGAAGTCTCAATACAGACTCCTAATCTGATTAAGGGGTTATCTATCACAATAAGACTTTCAGATTGACTCATTCTTAGTTCTGCTAAAGCATTACAGTGGTTTCTCCCTCAAAAGATATGAGTGGTACTGTTAGTGTATTGTTCCGTAAGGTACCTAGCATCCTCAACGAGGCCAGGTGGGGTTGATTGTTACTTATCTATTTCTCTCCTCTCCATGTTTAGTTCCTAGTTATGCTGTTTTGGACTTGAAATCCGAATTTATCAAGAATTTTTGTTCTTTTTTTTCTCTCATTTTTCTTTTCTTTTTCTATCGCTAAATTTTTGATTCAAACACAATCTTAGAATAAAAATAAAAAGAAAATAAAAAGAAAAGAAAGGAAGTGTCATTGTTTTCGAGAGCAAATTGTATCAGAAGTTTGTTTTTGTTTAATTCTATAAATTAAATAAAAGTAAATAAAAAAACACTTTTCTCACTTTTAAAATTTTTTTTCTGCTTTTATTTTTTTTCTTTTTTTTTTTTCCAATAAATTATTATTTCCATTACTATTTCCCCTTTTCTCTGCAAGAAAATGAGTAAAACAGGGAGAGGGGAGACGCTGAACGCATAACGGCAAAAGCACCAAAAAGTGAGCCCAACGGCTCACTTGCAGTTGTAGCTTAGGGAATGCATGGGGCAGTACGCATACACTGCGCAATTAAGCGAAAGCTCAATGCCGATGTAAATTGATCAAGAGCGCCGAATCAACTGCAAAACAACCAGTTGGAGTTTTTCAATTCTCCTGTTCCCTCACTCCAGGCCTCCAAGCTAAGACTCGAATTGTAGTTGACAATAGTGAACTCGGCTTCTCAATAACGCCTTCTTCAACTCCGCCTCAATCCTAGCCCCAGAAGAAACCCTAGATTCTGCCGCCTTCCACCGCCTCAGCTCTCGGAGTTCTTCTCCGACGTTCTTCCTCGCTTCATCGATAGAAATACGCATTTCTGCTCTGGAGAAGCTCGCAACGACAAGCAGAGGAAATTCAGCTCTCAAAGCAGTGCTGAGGTTCAGGCTGCGGAGGCAGATTGCGACCTACGTGTGTGCGATAAAATGCAGCTGTATTTGCTTTTGCACCTTGAATGTATTTTTGTGTTTGTTTTGTTATTTTTAGCATTAAAATCTGGTCCTGATATTTTGCCTTATATTTTGGTTTCTTAGTTTCTGTCAAAATGTAGTTTTGAATTACCTGTTTTTGCTTTCTTGTTGAACAATCTCTCTCACTCTCTCTTTCTCTCTCTCTTACCTTGATTGACCTTGCTCCAAAAATATAGAACCATTGATAAACATTGGATTAAATGCTTTGGTTGTGCAAGCATTGTGGCTCAACTTTTTCTTGTTTTAATTTCATCTGTTTCTCAAGCACATGCATTAGTTTTTCCTCATCCCCTTTTGCCTTAGAGCTCTCTCCTCCATAAATCCATTTGCCATATTAAGTTGAGAGTTTCTTATTTCGCAAAATTATGTTCCTTAGGACAAAATGGACTTGGAGACAAAGCAAATGAGGCATCTAAACCTTTGTGAATTCAATTCTGGTTGGAACCATCTTGGTGAGAAAAGATTTTGAATGTATCCCTGATTTTTGTTCAATAAAGTTCCTTGTAGAGTATTTACTATGTAAACTTGCAGAAAGAAGCTGAGATTCTTTATTAAGAGAAGTATATGGGGACTATGAGAAATTTAGGATCTGAAGCCCTAGAGTTTGAGTTACCATAAGTGTCGCAATGCTTTGTTGGGACTGTTAGTATTAGTTATTTACATGTGATTTAGAACTTCATTAAAGTCTAGTTGATGTCATCGCAGGAGCAGAATGAGCACATTTTTTGTGGTAAGGAAGAAAATGGTTTTGAAGTTGTCCAATTCGAATTGCTGGAACTGGATCTATCCTTGATAAAAACAAGTGTCCTACTAAACACATGCTTTTTGATACAATAGGTTCTGTATGTATTGTGTATATATAATTACACACACATGTCTACATATATATATACACCTATACTAAGAAGTTTCTTAACTCTTCGAAGACGAGAAGATGCAACTTTTTGCTGAAGTTGTGGATGTAGATAATAATCTGGTAAAAGATAGAACACACCTTTCGTCTCCCAAATCATACGTATGCTGATGTATGTTTGTAATCAATAACATTTGATTTCCTTAGGTGTAGCTTTTTGAATGGCAAAAGAGCACACCAGATGCGATGATGTTTTTACCTTGTTATTGTTATTGGTTTATTTATTTTTGATAAATAAACCTGGGTATTGTTAATATTGATTATTATTGTCACACTGATGGTAGTATTATGGTACTGTGAAGTGTTATTTTATCGACATTGCCAAACGCCAACTTTAAGAAATGCAGACAAAACCCCATTTAGTGGTTAAACTATAATGCAAGGCAAATCCCCATTTAGAGAATTATTGTAGTTGACTTCATAATACCTGGGAAAGTTTAGTGCAATCTCTTTGAGTTAGGGTGCACTTGGTTTGGTGACCTATAACCTTAATACTCAACTTTACAAAATGTTCTAATGACATTTGGTTGACAACTTGACTCTTGACTCTTAATTCTTGATAGGCTTTATGTTTGTTTTATTTACACATGGGCATGTTATGACATTATTTTGGTTGATATGACAAACTAATCTATCTATTTATCTCCCATTGTAAAATCTAACTTGTTAGGTATACAATTAACTTACTGACTGAACTTCTACAGATCAGAACTAGTGGACTATAAAGAGATTATAATTGTATCCTTTGCAGGAGCTTGGCAGACATTGTTATGTACATGGTTTTCCTTCCTATTCTGTGAAAAGAAGTGCTAAATTATCTGGGGGTGGTCCTCCTGCCATTTGTTCCTCCTTGTTTTTTGATAGGGACATTGAAACTAAATATATGGAATTTTCTTTTCTTGTAAAACCTGAATGTCCTGTTGCCTTATGTACAATCCCCTGATAAGCAGCATGCATATATTAAGAACATCACTCATTTATCCTGCACTTGGCTTCAGGATTGGATGTGAACTTTTTTATTGTTTGACATGGCAAGAAATCCTTCAATAAATTTTTATAGCTTGATTAATTTATTCAAGCATACTCAGTAGTCAGGCTTCACTCTCTCTCTCTTTAGCTATACAATGTCTATATGCTCGCTAAACAAGTTAACTTGACATTGAACTTGTCCTTCCTTGCAGGACATGCTTACTCCAGTGTTTACACTGCAACATCCGTTTGAGATTCTAGAATCAGTTTATTCTGTTGATGATCACTCCAGAGTACTGTATGGAGCAGGAGGCTTTTCTGTCAATCGATGAAACCATTGAAATCCTCTGGAGACTGCCGGTCAAATTACTCTTGCAATTCAGGTGCATATGCAAAACCTGACCGTCTATCATCGATGACCCTACTTTCATCAATCTGCATCACAATCGATCCGAGGACCGTCTCCTTGTCAAACACCACAGCTTCGACCCCGACCGAACAATAATCTCTGTCTTTCATCATCAGGCACTTGATGCCCCAGTTGATCTCATCCTTCCACCCATTTATCTGAGATTTTTTGAAATATTGGGGTCATGCGGCGGCTGGCTTTGTGTCACTCGCAGGGCTTCTGAAGATATTTTTCTGTGGAACCCTGCAATTAGAGAACTTAAACTTCTTCCTCGACCCGAAAGTCCCTCTAGATTGCCTTCCTTACTTGATGTGTTGGGGCTTCTCTTACTTGATGTGTATGGGTTTGGCTTTTCTACAAACACTAGTGATTACAAGTTGGTTAGGATTCGGCAGTTTGTGCACCTTAACAAAGATACTGATGTAGTTATAGTGTACTCCACTAATACTGATTCTTGGAATAGGAATTTTTGTTGATTTGCAATGCCTTGTGGATACCTATGCTTTTACAGTGCTTTTGAATGGGGCTATGCACTGGATGGCTGATGGGTTAGGGGAATTGAAAGGCCATAGGTTCATTGTTTCGTTTGACATGGGTGATGAGGAGTTCAAAAAAATGGCATTGCCTAAGTTCGATGCTGTTTATAGTGGTTTTGACGTTTGTCTTTCAACTTTTGGAGAAGATCTTGCTCTGATGTTTTACCCTGCTTCTGAAATATCGATCAGTCAGCTTGACATTTGGGTGATGAATGAATATGGCATTGAGCTGTCTTGAACTAAACAACTCACTCTTAAGCCACTTCCTGGACCTAGAAAGATGAGACCAGTGGGATTTTGGAACAGCAAGAAGATTATACTTGCGGATGTTGATAATGAATAGGTGTTTCTTTATGACCTCTGTATCCAATAAATTGTGAGTCTTGGATGTTTAGTGTTTTCCGATATATGTTTGTATAAGGAGAGCCTAGTATCAATTGGAGGGGCGTAGTATGTCCTAGAATATTTAGACATCCAAGAGGAAACCATGCCTTGAGGCTTTGGGCTGCATAACAGATTCGTTGATAAATATCATCTTTTGGCACTGTCTCCAGCTGCCCATGACACTAAGATTCATGGTTTGTTTCACAAATGGTGTAATTGAGAGGGAATATAGCTTCTTTGAATGTATTTTGTCTTTTCCTTTTCTGGTAGGCACTATTTGCATTTTCTAAGAGGTTATTGGCATGCTTTTGTTTCTGTTTTTCATTTTTGTTTTTTGTGGGAAGGGCAACCTCTCCCAGTGATTTCATTGGTATTGGGGCAAGGTATTGGACTATGTTGTGTTTCATGTTACATTTCAGCTCTAACCATATATCCAGGTTTATAATGTAATAAGAAAGTTGCAATATGCCAGAGAGTCGTTGGATATTGTGAAATGTCACTGCTATATAGCAGTGATACTGAGTATTGATATTGGGTAATCACAACAGTATGTTGCAGGCTCAAACAAGTTCAACTGATTCTCTGGGGGTGAGGGGGTTGGGGGTGGGAGTATTAATGCCTTTTATAATTTTTAAGATGGAAATGGTTAAAAACATAGCGACTTTGTTAAACTCGTGCCTACCATATGTTAGGAGTGATTTGGAGCTCTTTATCTATTACATTCTGTTTTTTAGTTTGATATCTTCATGTTTATCAAAATGTCATGCTTTTCTCTTGTGCTTTTCCTTTTTTTTCAATTTTCTTTTTCTAATGAAGAGTTCAAATGTGGATGCTAGTTAGAGTAGAATTATATTTACATTTTTCATCAAATGTTAAGCTTCCCTTAGATTTTTATTGAAAGTAAATTCTGGATATCCAATTGTAGACGCTAATATATCTTACATAATATAATATTGAATTTGGAACAGATTCGTGACTCTAAATCATGCTCTTGATCATCATATTGGCAATGTTAATTGTGGTAACGAATTAGTAGTGCAGTCATTCTCCAAGTTGTGGACAATTTGAAGATATGGAATGTTGTATTACCTATTATGCAATGGAGGAGTAACGAAAGAACTTCCCGAATTTTCCTTATTTTTTTTCGAGGCTTCATGCATTCTTCTTGAGCATGACATTAGTAGGACTGATGCTTGATGGAGTCATCTTTACTGAGTTATCTTAAAACCATATGAAACCATAAGATTCTTTTGTGACTGAATGAGATAGAAGTTGCATGTTAATTACTTCTGTTGTTAACAGTTAACTTATAACAGAAAAATTATTTCAAAGCAAATTGGCTAATGCTGATTGGTGGACAGGCAGTTGTTGAACATTTAACTGATATTATACAAGGGAAATGTTATAAACATATGAAATTAGACGTTCATATCAGCTTATGTGGTTATTCACTTCAGATATCTTTCTTCCTGGTCATACATTTGAAAAATATATATTTCATCTAGGGTTTATGATTCTATCTACTAAACTCTATTACTGTCTATCTGGAAAATGACAAACAAGGGTATCAGTCATGGCAACATAAGAAACTATCGACAACTTTGTTAATATTTTTAACTTAACAGATCTCCCATGTACTTATATGCATTTATTAATCTCAATTTTTTTGATGTTATTATTTAGAATGGTTTAGTCACTTATATGCACCAACATTCATAATTACTCCTTTTGGTGGGTTTGGTATTGACCGAGTTCTCATTGATTGTTGCATAGATGAATCATTGATAAGAGACCGGATCTTTGTTGTTATTTAGTTGCATACAATGTGCCTCGAGTCCTGGACTCCCGTGAAAATCAGTTGACTATGTTTCCTTGGTTTTCCATCCAGCGTCTTTGAGTTTAGAATCAAGGTGATGTACTGATGTTAAGTTAGGATGGTATGCTATGATTGACAGCTTCATTGACTACTTGGGAAGAAACTGTCACACCCGTTGCTTTTTGGTTTAAGATGCCAATTCATACTCTCATAGTTAGGGACTTCACATACATGATCATTCCAGTTCAGTTTAAATTCTGCATTCTTTTGCTTGGATGATCAAGTTTAGCTTGATCAGCAGATGAGGTTTGGCAGAAGTAATTTTATATTTTTTCCCATTGCCACTAATTTGAAGCCCCAAATTGAACGATTTGGCTTCAGCAAATAGGAAGAGAAACAGAGAACTTCAAGGGTTTTGGCTAGTGAATTGTGCCAATTGAATATACTCAATCAGTTTAGGATGGATTAGCAATTTTAAGTTTCCATTGTTGTAATATCAGTTGGTTTCTCATTCAATGAGCTTATGTTACATAGATACTTTTCTTGTTCTAGACTATCAATTTGTTGTCCTTTCTTGCAGGTTTTTTAGGGGGAAAGCAGTTTCCTTGCTGCTGTTATGGAATCATCAGATGAACTGTATGCTGCAACAGCCAGCTTGAGATTTGATTTGCAACTCTTTTGCTCGTATTCATCTGTGTTGACTGATGAAATTATATTGAACTGCATTTGATGTGCCACTAAGTTCAGTAGACACATTTATCCTAAAATGCCCAAATCGGAAACTCTTGTAGAGTCTTTTCTTATGACATCTCCTTCAATTAATCCCCTCTCAGCTCATGCAACACAGTCCTTAGGAGGCAGTCTTGTTGAGTTTCTTCAGTGGTCACACAAGCACAGGATTGGTGCAATCCAGAAATATCATGTTCCTGATTAAAATTTGACTTTTCAAGGGCTTCATGCAGATATGGGGAGCAGGAGGATTCTAGATCTGGAAAGACTGACTGCTCCTCTTCAGTGTCCTCTGCTCCTGACTTGGAAAATTGTTGTTGCAATACTGACTCTGTCAGAAAGAAAGGACAATACATTCAGAGTACTCACAAAATTGACAGACCTGCGTATGACTTTTTCCATTTTGAGCTCTTAAAGTAATTTCCTGATGGCAGCCTGGATTATCTGAGTGTGTCCAAGCCATATGAAACTTGGATGTTGAGCATTCGGGAGATATTTGATCAGATTGAAAAGCACCATGCATCTGTTGGTGATAAATCCTTTGGTCAAACACAGGGTTCGGGACCTTCAGGTGTAGCTGCGATAAGGAATACTTCCAAAATGTGCAAGCTGTTTGATTCTTGAATGCCTAGAGGGACTGAGATATCAGAGGAGAGAACAAAAAAAAAAAAACTCCTGGTTGCCTCTGGATGATAAGTTGTTTGGTCCAGAAGGAGCACTTGATATGGCTCTGATAACTAAGTGGATTGCCATCATAACAATAATTCTGTATATCTGCGGGAGGACTTCATAGGTGAAGTTATTGACGCCATTGATAGTTTTTCAGTAGGTGAGGACTTCTCTTCAACTGCAGACTCACTTTATCTCTCACCTTTGGTGTCTGAGGAGAATAAAGATCCTGTGGCAAGAAACTTTAGAACTGCAAGAAAATTGTCATTTAGAATCTCCCTTCCTACTTTTCCCAAGGCTGCTGAGACTAATTCTCTGACTCTACTGTTTGGATTTCATCATGGGCAAAGTTTGAGGGAAGGAATTAATCGATATATAGATGCAGATTTTGCTAAACATAAATTGGCTTTAAAGCACCAAGAAGAAAGGCTTTAGAGGAGGGTTCAATACAGAAAACTGGAACCAATTTCCCAAGGTTGTTACTTCAGGAGAAAGATACCCAACAGCATGGTGGAACAGCCCTCTCAAATGCTGTTCACTTTGATCAACCACAGCAAGGATTGCCTTGGATAATAGAGTTTCATAACAGAATAAGGGAAAAGAGCAGATTGTGCCAGCAGTCTCTTCCATGCGACATATCGCCCCTTTGTTTTGCGTATTCTGGGAATATATCAAGAATGAGAAGACTTCAGCCTCCTTTCTTGCAGCATGCACTCCTTGTGATAAGACAGCACGATGGTGAGTTAACTCAACTACCATTTGGTATGATAGTTCCATTTTTATTGCTTCGGACTTTACACTTAACTAACTGCAGACACTATCCTTCTCAATTCATGGGGGTGGACTGCAGAGGCCAAATTAAGCTGGTCTGGAGTGATAAACATGCGAGACCACGAACATAAGATTTTACCACTGAGCTTAAAATAGCAGGAAGTGTTTTGCAGTAAGCACAGCAGGTATGAATCGTCTCTTGTAGGGAAAGTGGATGCATTGAGCCCTTTCTTTGAGCAAGTCTCTACTTCACTGTGAAAACAAGAGTGAACTCAGTGTCATGGAAGTATGTCAGCACATCATTACAACCGCATAAATGTATGCTTAG
This sequence comes from Euryodendron excelsum, assembly GCA_033060915.1. Classification (NCBI taxonomy): domain Eukaryota; kingdom Viridiplantae; phylum Streptophyta; class Magnoliopsida; order Ericales; family Pentaphylacaceae; genus Euryodendron; species Euryodendron excelsum. Next base: position 48,658,080 of record CM065377.1, on the reverse strand, counting down.
ATGTAAAGTCACAATAAAGTATGCTGAAGCATTTGAAAGTTAAGGTTAACCTAGACGTATATTCATACCTTTTGACTGGTGCTGTGTCAACTACATTTTTTCAAAGTGTGCTTCTGTAGAGCTCATCTTGAAAAGCTGTAAATTGAAATCTCTAGCATTTGTAGTAAGTTTCTCAGCAAGTCTAGCCTCCTGTATGTCAAAGGGTAGTGCTTCCTGAGTTCTGATTTGATTCATGTTACAAAAAGTAAGTTTGATGAGGTGGGATTGAAGAATTTTATTGGAAAACAAAGTGAATTCTGTGTCACGGAAGTATGACAGCAAATCAGTATAACCACATAAATGTATGCATAGATATGAAGTCATGATAAAATAAGATAAAGCATTTGAAAGTTAAGGTTGACCTAGATGTATATTCACGCTGTGTCAACTCCATTTTTTTGAAGTGTGCCTTCTGTAGAGCTCACCTCTAAAAGCTGTAAATTGAGATCTCTAGCATTTGTAGTAAGTTTCTCAGCAAGTCTAGCCTCCTGTATGTCAAATGGTAGTGCTTCCTGAGTTCTGATCTGATTCATGTTACAAAAAGTAAGTTTGACGAGGTGGGATTGAAGAATTTTATGTGTTGCTAATCTTCGAACTACAATTCTTAGTTCCTTTCACCGGAGAAATAAAAAAAGTGGCTTTATGAACAGCTTTTTGGCCTGTTCAAATGGCAGTGTTCTGTGCATATGTTTGTCAATACATTTGAGATGTGAACCTAATGCAATTGGTCTGCATAGAAACTTCAACTGTGATTGAATTGTTCCATGCTGCTTTCTATTTCGTCAAACTTGTTTCCAAGTTGTTTTCCTTAATGTGAAAATTGGAGTTTTTTAGTGCACCTATCTACTCTTTCCCGTTAGACATTACATAGTCACTAATGTGGACATAAGATAGGTAAAACTTGTTCAATTGGATAAAGGACCACCAACAAATTATAATCTAGTACAAATGTCTTTAAGGACTATAGTAAAGTTTTCATTGCGTAGAAGAGTTTAAGACATGTTATTTTGATATAGGATACAGTATTTTGTGCATGTTTATAGTTGCTTAACATATTTATTAGACCTTCACCCACCAAAATATAGAAAATAAAAGAAATACAGTTGACCTTTAAGTGACACTTATGTGGCCTTATATATCCCTAATTTTTTTTCTTACATACTACTTTTGATCTTACAAGCAGAGTCGAATGTTTGCCTCAACCAAATTCGACTTCTCATTGATCACATCCTTAGCAGAGTCACAAGAAAATGGGGCAGACTTGTCGTTTGAAGTTATTTGTAGTATATCTGGATTTCTAGCTTGTTCGCTGTTACTCTGGAGTTTCTTTTCTGTAATGATGATCATCTTTTCTTTCTTCTGTAGGTTAACCTGTAATTTACAGACCTCATTCCTCAGGTTTTCTTTCTCGAGCTCTACTTGAAGCAAGCTATGTTTCGATTCATTATGTTGAACTTTGAGCTTTTCTATGTCTGACTGCAGAATCCTAACCATTGTCTCCTTTTCATCCTTCAAAGACCTCAAAGTCTTGGATTTCTCCTGTGCCTTTTGTGCTTCCTTCCTTGCTGAAGCGAATTCTCTCTTTAATTCTTCTCTTTCTTTACTCCATCTTTGCAGTATCTCTGGTTCACCACTTTATGTCTTTATCTGTTCCTTGTCATCTGACTCGTCTATCAATTTTTCTTTATGCTCTGCTTCTCCAGAGAAGCCATTCTTTATTTTGAGTCTTTCTATCTCACCTTTGAGTTCTTGGATTTCAATTGAGAAAGGCTCGTGCATTGCTTCCTCTTGTTTTTTAAAACTTGCAATTTGCATGAACTTTTCCTTAAGTTCCTGCACCATCTACTCCTTGTTTTGATTTCAGATCTTTTTGGTTTGAAAGCTCTGGAAGACTGGAATTACTACTTTGTGCTGCTCTTTCATTATGCCAAGTTCTTCATTAGTTTTCTGAAGCATTTCTTCCAGAACTCTTTTCTGCAGGTGCAGATCATTAGCTTCTGTAACTGCTGTCATTGCCAGCTTCTCATTCTCATCCTCATCAAACTTAGATGACATTTCCACAGAAAGCCTTCTGAATTAATCCTGAATTCGCTCAGTCGCAGTAGCATTGTCTGACCTTGTCTTTCTTGAGGCCTCCTCTGATTGGATAGCCCTCTGTTCCTACTCAATTTTGGCAAGCATGATGCCTTCCGTAGCATCTTCAAATTCTCGTGCCTGTTTCTCCAGTTCTTCTTTGAAGCTTCTTACCCGAATTTCAAGCTCATAAGTTGTATCTGAAAATTCTGATAGTTCTAATGCCTGCTCGTTGATTTCTTTCTCTAACCTCTCTATCTGGAGTTTGAGCTCTTTTATAGTTGCCAAATATTCTGAGCATTTCTTTTTTATCTGTTTTATTTTTTTTTGCTCTAATTTGACAGAAAAATTATGGTTTTCCTGTTTTAAGTTCTTATAGTCCATGGCAAGCTGTTCCATATGCATCTTTAGCTCTCCTCTGTCTTCCCTGTAGACCTCTAGACACTGTAAAGATCTACCATCTTCTGCTTAAGCATGTCCACTTCTTTGGCTTCATCATTGCAATCTGAAACTTCATTGGGTGCCTCTTTGTCATTCTTATCAGCTTTTATTATGGTCGAGAGATCAGCTATTTCCCTGTTCTTTTGGTCCAACATTTCATCAAGGTCTCTTACCGTAAGAATCAATTTGGAGTTTCAAGTCTTCAGTCTTCTGCAGTTGCAATCTCAGAGCGCTATTCAAGTCTTTCTCGTGATTAAGCTCTTGCCTGATTTCTTCTAATATAACCTGTAAATTCGCAAAATACTGTGATTGTTATCTGCAAAATTAATTGAGGCCTCTCCCAGGAGACCTGCTTTTGATGATCCCTGCAAGATTTCAAAGTATCAGAAGACATCTATGGAATCCCAGTCTGAAGAAAGGATTCACGCTCAGTTACTGTGATTGTATCCTACAGTTGACACAATGAAATGATAAAATTTCTCATTGAATCTTCCTGTTTTCAGGTTCCTGATTAATTTCACTGTTTCATATACAGGATTCTCCCAAATACAGGTTCCATCCAGAATGGCAGCTTTCCATAATCTCACTGTTGGCTTTCCCATATCCATTGGGACCAGAGATGTTGTCCGGGTTCTTGCTTTCATTTGTGGCACCTGCAAATAGTACACAAACCAGGTAAAATTTATCTACTTTTCACTTGGTTTGTATATCGATCAACGATTTTACAGCCAAATATATAAAAGCAACCGCGTCTTTGCATCATTTAAAGAATGATAGAGCAGTCCCATTTCAATGTAAGGTAGGAAATGCGATGATTAGCTCTTTGTTTGTCATCTTAGTATACCTGAGTTGCCTGAAACTGCAACTTGAATACAGCTTTGATTTTGCGCTTCTTGCTCCATCTTGCTGACTTGAACATCTTTGATCAAACTAAAATCTCTCAGTCCTTCTGAAACAGTCTCACTCACTTCATTGAGACATCAAGTAAGAATGCTGAATATGTGGTTTTGCTTGTTCTTGTGATCTTGTTGATTGAAACAACTGAAGTTAGTTTTGGGCAGCTGTGTAGTACAAAAATTGTCTGAAAGAAGCAAACAGGCTGTCAGATCTCGGTTGGATTTAAAGAATCAGATGCTGTGGAGGGTTTGGAAGCTGGTAAGTGGAGATTCTGAATAAAATACAAGAATATCATATATTTACATAGACACAGCTTCTATAATACTTTCTTATTATCTGGCCTGTAGATCGGCCTTCAGGTTTTTAGAGCTTTTACGTATAGTAAAAATAACTTTATGCTTATATACTTTGCTTCGGCTATATATCTTCACTGTACAGGCACAAAAAACAAAAACAAAAAAAAAATGGAAAAGAGAAGTCAACTTGTTCTTTGCTTGCTTCCCAAACTTGGTAACACTTAACCATCCATTTGAAGCTCCATAACCATGAACAGTAAGAGACATCTCTGCTAGCAGCTCCCTTGGTTAGTATTTTATTGTAACATTAATTGCTATTGCCAGTTATATTTGCACAGTGTCTGCACCACCTTACAAGGTACTGCAATTATGTTCAAGGTACAGGCATGGTTTGATGGCTTGGAGTTCAATTATGTGCTTGACATAATGGTAAACCAAAGCCCTTTACGGTTCTATCTGCCCCCCTGAGCAAATACAACCTCGTTCCAGCAGTGCAATATACTGGTTAGTGCTCTATCCATGATTGAATACCTTTGCTGATAATGAAATAAGTCCCTGCCAAACTGCTCTGGAAATGTGTAAAAATATGTGACACCATGTGATCTCTCTCTCTCTCTCTCTCTCTCTCTCTCTCTCTCACGTATCTGCATCCTGTGATCTTGTATAGATTTGTGTCTGGGAGGTGCCATTTTAAGTACTTATTTGAGCTGGTTTGTGTTGATTAACAGATGAACTTTGGGTTGTGAGGTGGAGCTCAATGCGTCTTCTTATTAGTTTATTTAAAATTTTGCTATAGGGCGTCTTAAGTCTTTAACCTGACTACTCCCTCAAGCTCGTGCCGACCACTGGGTCATTAATGCGTCAAGTCTTTTATTTGAGTTAATGCCTTACCTAATTTCGAGTGAATTTCTTTGCTTTAGCGCTAGCAAGGCGGCATAGTTATTAGAGAAAATATTCAGTACCAATGCTACTACGTCATTTTGTTGATATGATAGTATGAGTTGATAAAATAAACTAAAATTCTCGTTACCAAACATGTCACATCAATTGTAGAGTAATATAGAGAAAATTTCTCAATTAATTGTGTGATTTAGGTGATTAAGTTCCTACTTATTTGACAAGATTTTATTACCTCGCTCATTAAAGGCAGGTTAGGCATATTTGAAACGTGGCCTGTGGGTTAAGTTACATTTCAAGGTCATTATCAAAGCTTCACTGCAACAAAGATCAATTTTTACGACAACATTTCTAGTGACAACATCAAACTCGTGGGTAGAAGTGTATTTTTGACAAGGAAATTGAAACTCGTCTTTGAAGACAAAGAAACAAATATTTAATTACAACCAGTTTGGAGTCGTAATGGATAGTCATTGCAAATTCAATATGCAAAATGATTGCTTGTTCTCTCGTGCGTGGCTGGCCAACTGCGGGAGGGTAATCTAGGACGGAATCTAACCTTCAACAACAAGATAATGTGGTTGCTCTGGAGTGATAATTGTACAGCCATTTAATATTGTCGTAAATTTGTACTTATGTACCCGGAATTTGTTTTTATTCCTTACCTCTCACTCTCTTTGTTATCATTCAATCTCATTCTCGTCTACCCCAAGTTACTTCTTTTCTCTCTCTAGTCTCTGCGCTATGCCGATCCAGATGAGACCAGCCACAGCTTCCCTCGGTTGACAGAGCCCTAACAAAGTTCGAAGAACACAAGCCCAGAAGCTTGGTTATGCCTTTTCAGATTTTAAATCGTGTGAGTTTCTTTTGTTCTAGTAATTTCTAGTCAAATATATTTAGGTTTATTTTCATATATTTTTCCAGGATCAGACATTATACGCTCTCATTCCTTCAATCACTCCACTTTCTCTGTTTTTGCATGGGGACAATTGTTTAAATTTTAAAACTGGTCTTTAAATTTTTCATCAGATCTGATTTTTTTCCTCCACTTTTCTAATTTTAATCAGATACAAAACCGTAGGATCATGATATCTGTGAGATTGCTAAATCAATTATCCTTCAAATTTTTTTCAGGTTAGACTGTTCTTCACATCAAATGTGAATTCTGTTTTCCTTCTCTCCAAACAACACCTCAATTTGAAATTTGGTTTCAATTCTTGTGCTCTTGTGCTTCACAGGATCAGAAATCAACCAAATGCAACTGATGCGGCTATCACAAGAATTGGTGAAGCTTTCAATCTGAGGTTATACTAGAAAAGGTCTGTTGCACTCTCTCACCAAAGCTTCAATTGGTGAAGATCTTTTTTTTTTAGATGTCTAGGTCATATTAATCCTTTGAGGTAGAGCCTGACAGTATCCCTAGTAGTCTCAATAGTATTTTTAGTGGATGTTATTGTGGGATGTAGATTCCTATATGAACCTGAGAATTCTTTGAAGGCCTGATGTGTGTATTTAGTTGCTGAACAAAAAGTGCCTGGACAATCAGTCGCAGTGGCATCAATTCATTCTGGACTGCTTCAATGCACACTTCTGGTGATAATTTCTGGTGGTTGAGGTATTTGCACACTAAACCTTTCTTAACTTGTGATGTCTGATCATGTCTGAAGAACAGAGAACTGGTTGTTTGAGTTATTTTATTTCTACATTTTTAATGTTCTGGTTGACTGGGTGAAATGATGTCAATTTGAATCAAAACTGGCGTTGTACGAAATTCTACTTGTTTCTCTCCAAGATAGTCAGGTTTGTCTCTTAAGGAATTTCCCAATTTCTAGGAAATTAAAATGTGTAGGCATGCCTTTGCATTGTTCCCGGTGGTATCCTATTTGCTTTACGGCCTTAATTCATGTGTTGCAAGATCCAGTGTGTTATGGCCTTTCCACGATGATATTCTGAGATGTGAACTGTGCTGCCTTACTGGAAACTGATTCCTATTAATTCTTCTTTCTTTTTTTTTTCAGTTGACAAGATTCATCTTTGGAATAAGGTTGTTGATTCCTAAAGCTTCAATCACTGATATCAGGAAATGCTATTAACACTAAGGTGTTGCATTTCCATGTAATATGAGTTTTCTCCAAATGTTAATATATTGTCTTTATGAATCAGCATGGGGAGCCCGAGAAAGTATTTTATGTTTTTGCAATTTGGAAATATTTCTTGCAAAAATATGTGACGGAATTATGTTTTTTCGTTTTTTTCTTTTTATTTCATAGCCCATATATTTGAAAAGGTGAAAACATGCCATGGCCAAATAAGGGCTGAATTGAAGGAGCTCCAATTTCAGTCAGTTGCTGTTTAATGTACCTATGTTAATAAAGGCCTTTGCGATTGGGACCTTCCATTTTCATAGTTGGTAAATAACTTATATGGTCTTGATCTAAGCCCCCCTCCAAGTTTAAGATGTTTCTAACTTTTCTCATTTTTTTTTGGATACAACTTTCTTTTCTCATTTTCACACTAGAGTGAAATAAATATGAAATTTTTAGCTAAAAAATTAGATTCAAACATTATCATTTCATTACTCATGTTTGAGAAAGAAGACTGTTAGTACATATATAATTAAAGATAAGAATTTCTTGCATTGTGGGCTGCAAATTTTTTTACTGTCCTATGTAAGTGGCAGTATTAAAGTGAGTCATGTCTATAAATTTATAAAACTCACGTGTTTTCAACCACTCTTATCCATTAACATTAATAGCAAGAAATATGAAGTTACAGACTTAATTCGTATTCAAACAAAAAAATGTACTAGCTCCCTGTTTAACCAACTTGTCTTAAGATTAAATGCCATAATTCACCATAGTTAAATGTCCCTAATAACATAACTATGACTAAAGGGCATCAACCTTCTCAGGATCTAGTAGTCCTCTCTGCATTAGCTTTCGATGAATTGTCTACATACCTTGCCATTTTCTAAAAATGCGATGGCCATGTAACGTCTCCCCCAACCTCTGTAATATGTCTACATAGCATGCAATAGAAATTGCTCTTATCAGATGCTTTGATCATTTTCAATATACAAATATTTGTGTCAGTAACAGGTCTTCTAATCGACTATATTATCCTTGATTAAGATCACTCCAACTAATGGCAGCAGATGTGCGTTCCTGCTATTATGTTTGAATTGAAATGATAGTTGGAGTTAATATAAATTTTTTCAACTCACTAACTCATGCTTTCATTTTTTTATTTTTATTTTTTGCAATACTATGCTTTGACAACACTATTGCTGCCTGGAGAAATTATGATTCAAGGAAATCATTGAGACAAGGTATTGTCAAACGTTTACCTCTTGGAATCTGTTTTTCCCCATGTATTCAGTTTTATTTCTTAATTCTTAAGTCTTACTCTGGATAACACACCCATGGAGGCATGTTGCATGCATTTGAAATTATTTTACTCATGATGTGACATGGTATGTGTATGTAAGTTTCTCATAGAAATCCTTTTGAGTCATTATTAATAATTTTTAGCAACATAATGCACAATGTGAAAATTGTGTTCTTGAGTTAGTTTCTTCCAAGGTAATCAAAGAAGCAGAATCTCTCTGCTGCAACTCAATATCTTTGAAATTGTGCAACTTGGGTTAAATTTCTGACTTGATGTAACATAATTGTTGCAGCTCTTGCTTTCTCTTGATAGGGAGGGTTTTCTTCTACATTCTTCCAGTCTTCTTATTTGTCAACATTTTGCACGAATATTTACTTTTACAGTTGTCATGTTGCAGGAGCTCCATTTTATTTTGGTTCTATTCCAATATTCAACTTACCAACGTCAAATACAGCTAGCAAAATTTGTATCTTCTCTTTAATCTAACTAAACCTCAATTAATTTCAGTGTGTAGTCCTTTAAAAATTTAAGGTTTAAAATTAGATGCTAGAGAATTGTTTAGAGTTTATGGTATCTACAAGAATGACTATATTAAGCATATTGTGCAGTGTGGAGTCCATGGCAGAATGCTTTATCTATGCTTCTTATTTATTCCAATTTTTTCCTAAATGCAGAGATGAGAGACTGCCAGTAAAGTGGAAGAGCAGTTAGTGAAGAAGTCTTTACAGGAGAGAGAACAGTGAATTAGTTTGGTTAGTGTGTATCTTAACATTTGGAGATTTATTTATTGTTATGACATTGGGACATGTTGGATGTCTTGGTATTAACTAAATAATATTCCTTCTTATATTGAGAATTTTGTATAGCTATAACACATTTACATGAGAATGACGTTGGTGTTTCCAAGATGAATGTCATGTTTCCACTAACTACTAAATAATCACACTAAACAGGTGGCTAGTTCATGACGACGAAGTGAGGCTTTAGCTGAAATCAACTTTTAGCGACGATTTTATTCATTGCTATAGTATGTATAGTTTAGGAAGTGGACAAGACAATTTACAACGAAATTGTCCCGACCACGTGGTGATAGTGATTTCTCGTCACAAAACCAGTTAGCGACCAATATGTAGAGCTTCAGCCACGATTTGATTTGTCGCTAAAACCAAATTTGTTGTAGTGCTTGCAACGCGATATGCTAAGTCAACGCGAGCTCTTGCCAGTCAATCGTCTAAGTAGATCTACATTTTTGTGTTAAAATAAACACCCAATTACAGACTTGAATTTCAATAAAAAAATAATGAAAACAAAATAAAAAATACAAGAGATTTTGTCAAGTTGTTTGTCTAGTATCAAAGGCCTGCTATATTGAGGCCCAAAGTAAATCTCTGGGCTACTTCTTTGTATGTATGCCTTGGCCATTCGCAATGTTGCGTTGCAGCTTCTGGAGAAGCCCACCTTGCATGAGAATGCTGGCCTCTCCAAAACTTGGCTCACTCACCTTATGCTAGAATACTGAAGAAAAATGTTGAATTCATGGCCGTTATTAATGTGAGAACTATATTATGTCTAATTGCACTTAATTTCATGTACTGAAATTTCAGAAGCTTCAATTGGTCACGATCGATTTCACTGGTTCGTATATGCCCTCAGGGTACACTTGCTAATGAACGAGAGATAGCTGTGAAGAGACTATCCAGAAGCCTAGGGCAGGGTTCAAAAGAATTCAAGAATGAGGTTGTACTGGAAGCTAAACTTCAACACAGAAATCTCATGAGGCTAATGGGACTGTGCTTGGAAGGAGAAGAAAATATACTCGCTTACAAATATGTGTCCAACAAAAGCCTCTACTACTTTCTGTTTGGTTTGGCACCTCACATCTACTGATTGAATTATTATTTTATTAAAGAACACGCCATTAATTGACATATTATATCTTCTAAATTTTCCTACTAAAAGAGTCAATGTGTTTTGAGGAGCATTTAGTATTAAAGGGACACATTCGAGTTAGTCGAATTGCATGTTTGAATTGGATCGTCATTATATGTATGGCAATTCCTTTATGCTAAACTTTAATAGTGAGTTTTATACGAATGTACAGATCAGTTAAACAACAGAAGTAGGATTAGTCAACCAGTTATAAGATTATGAGAGGGATAGCTTGAAAAATTCCTTTATCTCGATGAAGATTCCCAACTAAGAATCATCCATCATGATCTCAAAGCTAGCAATATATTGTTAGATGGGGATATGAATGCAAAAAATCCAGATTTTGGCATGGCAAGGATCTTTGGTGTGGATCATACTCAAGGTAATACAAGAAGAGTGGTTGAAACATTGTACGTTTTGAGTCCCCCATTCCCCCTTTTGTTTTTCCATAATTTAAGGAAACAAATAAAGAACAGTTCAGTCTAATTCTTCAAATACTTCCTGGTTGAATTGGAACGAATAGAGATCGTACATAGAATGACTACCATCCATACGATATCAATCTTTGCTTCCACTGTAGTTTTTTATTCAAGACTTTGGTGAAGTAAGCCATTAACCATATTGCCCTTAATTCTATCAAAATAGATTGCTAGAGTTTTTTTTTTGGTATCTTTTTAATTTTGCTTCTGTACTGATGATGCTGGCATGTAGTGGTTGCTTCTCCAGAGTACACAATGCATGGAAAATTCTCTAGGATGTCGGACGTGTTCAGTTTTGGTGTTAGTTCTAGAGATCATAAGTGGCAAGAAGAACAGTAACTTTTACCAATCAGACTGTGCTGACCTCCTGAGCTATGTGAGCGAAAGTGTATAAAGCAATTTTCCTTTTCAAGAGCCAATATCATGAATTTACCAGTTATATATACTTAATTGTGCAGGCTTGGAAGCATTCGAGGGACGGAACACTCTTGGAATTGGTGGATCCAACCAAAGGAGATTCTTATTCAAGAAATGAAGTCATTAAATGCATTCATATTTTTTTATTGTGTGTCCAAGAAGATCGGATGCCAGGCCCTCCATGGCAACATTAGTTCTAATGCTCAATAGTTACTAGGTTAGTCTACGAGTGCCTCGACAACCTGCATTCTTTGCTCGTTGCATAACAGGTTCAAGTATGCCAAAAGTTCTAGAGTAGACATAGATTATATGTATTGTATTATGATCCATAGAGGAGCTCCGGTGTCAATCACTTCCGTTCCTCTCGTTAGACCATTTGTGGCTAACCCAATAAGGAAAGTTTCGTAAGGGGACTAAAGCAGGCTACCATGAGACAAAAGATCTTTCTAAAGAGATTCAAGTCAGAACTAGAATATACCACACCAATTCGTTATGTAATTTGGGCATTTATGGTAATATCAATTCTTAATCCTATTTTGGCATTTTTTAACCCCATTAGGAAAGGACTAGAGAAACTTTCTAGTTATGAATCGGGTATAGAACCAATGGACTAAAGAATAACAAGAAAAAAAAATGGGATTGAACAACCGTGCGGGCATCTTTTGTGCATTGCATACAAATCAAATATGTAGGAGGCGGTCGTATCTCTTCTTATCTTTTCTTGTATTTATCTTATGTATTAATATTTTTATTAAAAATAAGTAAGCATAATTCCTCCTAAACAATAAAACATGTTGACACGGGGAGGAACATATTTGGTGGCTAGTTAGTGGCTCATTCTTGAATAAGAAAATTGATTTATGTAGCAAGTCTATTTCGGAACACAAGGAATAATTCATTCTGAATTAAGACATAAAAAACTTCGCCCGTGCAAGCATTGTTTCTATCAACTATTATCTAAAAATAACCAAGTTATTAATGATTGGACGAAACTAAGAAATAACCTTGTGTTGATTGTCGTCTAAATGGAAGTTTTCTTCTTCTGTATGGAAAAAGGGAATAAATAAATCAATCAAATTCCGGGAAGCTTCATGAAGTATTTATTTCGTGTGTATCTCATGGGTGAATTTAAAAAATCTTGCGAATTGACTAGGGTTACAGGTGTGGTTTCTAGCCGTGTTGACCTAGAAATTCATACAAATCTAAATTTGAGCTATTCTTTATAACTATTCTTCATTAATAAATGGTTGGTACCAAAAATTTCCCTTTCATACTACAATGAACTTGGCATTTAGAGACAAGTTTTTTTTGGGACGACCTAAGTTTTGTCGCTAAAGTGATCTTCAGTGACAGTTTTTCTGATTTTTGCGACGAATCCTTATAAAACCAATGTTTCTTGTGGTGTCATTTTAAAATTCAAAGTAAATCCGACTTTTTCCAACATCTATATTAATTGCCCAACAGATGTTTTCTTCAACTTATTCAAAGGTTCTATTTGGACATTATCTGTTGACTTGGTCATGGCGACCTTTGTTATAATTAAGAGAGAATAGAGGGAGGTCTTTTCTAGCTCATTACGTATTGCAAGGTATCAAGAAAATTTTTCCTTGATTCATATCACAAAAATGTCTGTAATTAAGTTGCACCTCTTCCCACCTGACTACATAAACAAATTTGTAAAAAAAATCTCCCCAGAATTATATGATAATAATTTTTTATAATTAAGAGTCATCACGTCATTCTGATAGTAAGTTACGTGTTAATTTTCTAGTTCTATAGCATTAACCAAATAATATAGAGCATAGGAGACCCACCAGATTATTAGGGTCTTAACACTTAAAAATTACAATGAGTGAAGCCCCTTCATCCATGAACTTCAATTCTAATCGTCCTATTAAGCATTTGAAAATGTACATAAATGACATGGTCAAACACTTCAATTCCTGTAACTTTCTTAGTAAGTTGTAGTGTAGCTATGGCTATTAGAATATTCATAACATGGATCATGAAAATATTTTCATGACAAGTATCATTTTCCTTGCTTATTTGTATTTTTTCCCCTTCATGTCGGAATGCCCCACTGTCAGGGATTTAGGCCTGATTAGGATGTTGTTAGGGCATCTTAAAACATTTTTGTTCTGGCAGTGGCAACTTTTGCCTTGAAGAACTGCAATGCTCTGTTTTCTTAAAGCTAGTTAGTTTCACCAACTACTGTTATCAACAATTAAATACTACATTGTGTGAGAGGGACCAAAAAGTTTAGTGGTTAGGTAGTATTGAGTGCACAATAGTAACTTTTATTAAATGGTGACATATGGTGTGTAAATATATCAACAACTTGAATTTGTAATACAATAGAGAGACTTTTAAAGAATGGCAAAATTGGTAGAGTGTTTCTTTAAAAGTCTATTTACTATACAAATTCAAATTATTGATGTATTCACACATCATATCTCATTATTTACTAAGAATTATTGATGCTTTCACTCAGTATTCAGTATTACCTAATCATTGGACTATTTTCTATACAAGAGAGAGAGAGTTCCCACGGCAATGCATTATATTATTGAATTTTTTTATTTGGTTATGCAGTTAGGGTATCGAGCTAACTTATGGGCAACTCCATTAATCTTCTATCCAATCTGGTCAAAACTCAAAAGCAAGGTATATATACCAAAAGATTCATGTTCCATAAAACAGTATTTTTCATGTTCGATAAAATATATAAAAAAAACTTTAAAAAGGGGACATATTTCGACATTAGTCAATACACATGAACCAAGGTAAAGTTCCATTGAAAACGTGAACAAGATATACCAAATTAGCATGGGCGTCTGCATTCCTTCTATGACTCTTACCTTGACAAAGGCTTTGAACGGCAGCATGGTTAGTTTATTTCTAGATATGTATCCAACAGTCAATATCATGTGTCTAGCAGTTTGATTAATTACATCTCAGCCTCCAATTTTAATCTTTCATGAGATTCGAGAGTTCTATTAGATCTACCAAGAATATGTTACTAATTAAATAGATTAGAAAATTGTTAATTATTCTTAAATTAAAACAAGAAGCCGTAGTTTCTTCTGCCTTTTCTGATTTTTTTTTTCTGTAACCCTAAAAATTTTTTGTTTATTAGGAAGTGGGTTTTTGTTTATAGAGAGGGATGTATACTTGAAAGTGATAGTGATTGACGTCTTATTTTAATTTTAGACAAGAGAATTAAAATTTTGGGCCTCTTCTTCAAAGGAAAAGCAACCTATCAACAACTACAATTACTAATGGGCATCATCATAGTGATTAATGATATAATTAAGTAATAGTGATTGGGCTGTCGTCCGTAGGCAAGGTTATGGACAATAAGCTAATTCTTCAAGGAACACTGATAGAGTTTGAACGCCACTTTTTTTTCTTTTCTTTTCTTTTTTTTATTATCAACTTTTTTGGTCTTGAATTCAGCTTTTTTATTGGACCTTTTTCCATGTCGATATCCAATCTTTTACTATTTTTTTTAATTGAAAAATGTTATTTTTTTAGAAAATTTGAAAAAATCCCAAAATGTTTGTACAAAAATACTAATAGAATCATGTGATAGTGATATTTTTGTAATCATGTGACAGTGATAATTTTGTAATAGGTACTAATAGTATACAACTAGAAAATCCATACATAACTTATAAATAGAATTATATAGTTGAATGAGAGTCATTCACATTAAAACAAAAGATCCATCATAATTGGTATTAATTACTTCTAGAAAAAAAAAAACTCTATTCTTATAGATTTTTTGTACAAAAAACTCTACTAGAGTGATATAGTGTGACATTTTGAAATTTCGATTCAAAAGGATGAGTATTTTGGATTGAAATGAAAAGACAACAAATTGTCATATAATTATGTATGAAAATTTTGTACAAAAAAATTGTATGTATAACATTATCCTTGAAAAATTGTGTACAGAAAATCCTATAAAAAAATGTTACTCTTTCAAAAAATTATATACAGAAAAATCTATCGAACGATGTTGCAATTATATTTTTGTAGTTACCGTTTTGTCATTAACATTTTTTTAGTTGTATATCACTAGAGAGAGAGAGAGAGAGAGAGAGGGAGTCATTGCATATTTACATGAACTCATTGCATATTCACTTGAACGCAGGTGACCCACTCTTTTCGTCGCTACAAAGAAAGGTCCAAATTAACTATCATGTCACGCTTGTCAGCATCCTGTCTCAACCATTAGGGAAAAGTCTTCAGTCTTTTTATTTTCCACACCAAACACCCTCTCTACCTGGTACACATTTGCAGTTTCTTTTAGCGACTAGTGTTTTGCAATGATCTAATTTCGTCGCTAAAGAAAACTTTTAGCGACAGTTTTCTGGTTTTGCGACCAATCCTTCATCACGAAGCCAATGTTTAGTGGAGTGTCATTTTGAAATTCAAAGTAAATCCGACTTTTTTTCCAGCATGTATATTAATTGCCCAAAAGATATTTTCTTCAACTTGTTCAAAGTTTTTGTTTGGACAAGTTATGTTGACTGGGTCATGAAGACCTTTATTACAATTTGGTTATGCAGTCACGATGTTTGAATAGTTTATGTACATCTCCACTAATTCCCTCTTTATTCTAGTTAAAACTTAAAAGCAAGCTATTTACCTGATGGTAAAAGGATTCATGTAAAACAAACGGCTCGAGACCTAACCTCAAAGGAATAGAACAACATGTTTCATGTTCGATAGAAGAAAAATAAAGATAATCTTTTAAAAGAAAAGGTACATATTTCGGACATTAGTCAATAGATGGAGGAGGTAAAGTTCCATTGAAAACGTGAACAAGATATATTAAATTAACATTGGCGTCTTCATTCCTTCTATGACTCTTACATTGACTTGAATTGGTTAGTTTATTTCTACACATGTATCTAACAGTCAATATCATGAGTCTAGCAGTTGGATTAATTACATCTCAGCCTCCAATTTTAATTTTTCATGAGATTCGAGAGTTCTATTTGATGTACCAGGAACATGTTACTAATTAAATAGATTAGAAAATCATTAATTATTTTACTAATGATATAGACCATGTTACGGCCATGCTCCGACTTGGCCTGTGGTGGGTTAAGTTACATTTCAAGGTCATTATCAAAGCTTCACTGCAACAAATATCAATTTTTACGACAACATTTCTAGTGACAACATCAAACTCGTGCGTAGAAGTGTATTTTTGACAAGGAAATTGAAACTCGTCTTCGAAGACAAAGAAACAAATATGTAATTACAACCAGTTTGGAGTCGTAATGGATAGCCATTGCAAATTCAATATGCAAATTAAATGATTGCTTATTCTCTCGTGCGTGGCTGGCAATCTGCGGGAGGGTAATCTAGAACGGAATCTAACCTTCAACAACGAGATAATGTGGTCGCTCTGGAGCGATTATTTTACGGCCATCTGATTTCGTCGTAAATTTATAATTACGTACCCGAAATTTGTTTTTATTCCTTACCTCTCACTCTCTTTTTTATCATTCGATCTCACTTTGGTCTACCCCAAGTTGCTACTTTTCTTTCTAGTCTCTGCGCTATGCCGATCCCACTGAGACCAGCCACGGCTCCGCTCTTAGTTACTGCTGATGATTTGAACTCTCTCTCTCTCTCTCTCTCTCTCTCAACTGGTATGTTTTTGGTTCCCACACCCTCGGTTGACAGAGCCCTAACAAAGCTCAAAAAACACAAGCCAAGAAGCTTGGTAATGTCTTTTCAGATTTTAAATCGTGTGAGTTTCTTTGGTTCTAGTCATTTCTAGTCAAATATATTTAGGTTTATTTTCGTATATTTTTCCAGAATCAGGCATTATACGCTCTCATTCCCTCAATCACTCCACTTTCTCTGTTTTTGCATGGGGACAATTGTTTAAACTTTAAAATTGGTCTTTAAATTTTTCATCAGATCTGATTTTTTTCCTCCACTTTTCTAATTTTAATCAGATAAAAAAAACCTTAGGATCGTGATATCTGTGATATTGCTAAATCAATTATCCTACAATTTTTTATCAGGTTAGATTGTTCTTCACATCAAATGTGAATTCTGTTTTCCTTCTCTCCAAACAACACCTCAATTTGAAATTGGTTTCAATTCTTGTGCTCTTGTGCTTCACAGGGTCAGAAATCAACCAAATGCAACTGACGCGGCTGTTAGAATAGTCGGAGAAATAGAGCATGGGATGCTAATAATAGAAAAGAGAAAGAAAGAAAAAGAGAGAAAAGAGAAAGAGAAGGAGAGAGCTAAAGCTCAGTATCGAAGTGCATTATGAAATATAGAGAGATTACATTACAACATAATAAGATAATACTACAATAGATACAAATCTCTATTTATAGAGGGAGAGAGATAGAGATAGAAAGAGACAGGGGCACCAAAGTCTACACAAAGACTTTGGTGCCAAGACAGCTTTCGGTGCACATGGCAAAGGCGATGCCATGTGCACCTCTTGATTTTAACCCCCCCCCCCCCCCCCCCCCCCCCCCCCCCCCCCCCCCCCCCCCCCCCGCTGTAAACTCAAGTAGAAAAAGTAGAGTTATTTGAGTTTGGAGAATAGAGGACAATTAGAGGACAGTCAGAGCATGGCTGGAGGGTCATTGGAGGGACCTCAAAGGACAGCTAGAGAGTCAAAGAATAGTTGGAGGAACATCGGAAAGACACCAGAAGGTCATCGAAAAATGACCAGAGAGATGCTGGTAAGAAGCCGAAGCTCGGCTGTAAGATGGCTAAAAAGACAGCAATCACAGTAGAAGGAGAAGACGGGATAACAGTCCTAGTAAAAAGAGAAGATGGGCAGTAGTAGTAACAGTAGAAAGGGAAACATAGACAACAACAGTAACAGTAGAAGGGGAAGAAGGGCAGCAGTAGCAGCAGAGAAAGGAGAGCAATAGTAATAGTAAAAAGGGAAGCAGGGGTAGTAGTAGCAGTAGAGAAAGGGCAGTAGTAGTAACAGTAGAAAGGGAATCAGAGACAACAATGATAGAAGTAGAAGGGGAATAAGGGGCAATAATAGTAGTAGAAAAAAGAGTGAAATAAATCAGGTTGGCCGGAGGATGGCCAGAGGTCGCTCGGAGGACAACGGAAGAGACACCGAAAAGGTGCCAGAGGTCGCCGGAAGGTTCAAAAAGTCACCAGAAGTTGCTACAAGGCACCAGAAGTTGTCAAAAGTCACTGGAAGGTGGCCAGAGGTTGCTGAAAAGTTGGCTGGAAGGACACCGTAGATTGGTCGGAGAAATGCCGGAGGTTGGCCGGAGGGACACCGGAGATGGCCAGAGAGATGCTCGAAGGTTGGCTGAAGGATTTTTTTTTTTTTTTTTGAATAATGTTAGTGGGCTTATCCCACATGCTCTCACATGTTTCCAACTGACAGTGAGAATGATAGTGGGTGTTCGGTTAACTTTGTAATTGGAGAATAAAGTGGGAGACCATGTGAACCAAAACCCTTTACAGTTCTATCTGCCCCCCTGAGCAAATACAACCTCGTTCCAGCAGTGCAATATACTGGTTAGTGCTCTATCCATGATTGAATACCTTTGCTGATAATGAAATAAGTCCTTAATTCTATGAAAATAGATTGCTGGAGTTTTTTGTTTGGTATCTTTTTAATTTTGCTTCTATACTGACGATGCTGGCATGTAGTGGTTGCTTCTCCAGAGTACACGACGCGTGGAAAATTCCCTAGGAAGTCGGAGGTGTTCAGTTTCGGTGTTAGTTGTAGAGATCATAAGTGCCAAGAAGAACAACAGCTTTTTACCAATCAGACTGTGCTGACCTCTTGAGCTATGTGAGCGAAAGTGTATAAAACAATTTTCCCTTTCAAGAGCCAATATCATGAATTTACAAGTTATATATACTCAATTGTGCAGGCTTGGAAACATTGGAGGGACGGAACACCCTTGGAATTGGTGGATCCAACCATAAGAGATTCTAACTCGAGAAATGAAGTCATTAAATGCATTCATATTCTTTTTATTGTGTGTTCAAGAAGATCAGGATCCCAGGCCCTCCATGGCAACTGTTGAGACTTCTCGCAGCAATTTGGTCAGTATAAATGATAAATAATACTAATAAATAAATCAAAGCAATTAAAGCACACAAAAGACAAGTGATACTAATAATTAGCGTGATTCGGAAATATTGTTTACGTCTACGGGGCGTGCTTCGGTCTCCTTCGTTACTATTGAGAAAAACTGAGAATAATGGTACAAGTATACACTCAAGTTTAATATTCCAAACCTAAGCTCTTAAACTCTTGTACACCCATCTCAACTAATTCTCTCAATCCCAATAAAGAAAACCTCACTTCTTCTTCTAGTTATGTCTTGAAAATGTGAGATCTGTTGGCTATTTATAAGAATAATGCGAATGGCTCAGCATGTAAATAAGTTGAAAGACAAGAGTAAATAGTTAAATGAATTATTTACTATTCATAGTATTGTTCATAGGTCCCACTCTATTTGTTTTGTCTCCTAATTGTTTCTTCACGCATTTTCCTCCTTTTTCATTCGTCTTTTTCATCCGTCTTCTTCATCCTTCTTCTTTTCTAGCTAAAGAAATCGGTTTCCTTCGTGTTTGCACCTGCTAGAAACTTTTGTCTACGCCATGAATTTTCAGGAGTTCGGACGCATCGACGCCCACCAAAAAACCCGTAATGAATTTTGCCACCGCAACCTTTGATTTTGGCACCACTAATAGACAATCGTTGATAAATTTTCTGACTGTCATAATTGAATATGCAGCCACAGTCAACAAGTCTTCACCTTGGCAAAAATTCAATAGCCTCCACCTAAAACTTTAGGTCCGCATCTTGATGTAGATGCCCAGCCCTAAGCCCTGGGATGCTCCCCTAATCTTTAATAGTGCGAAAGATTGATCAAGTCCAAGCAATGCTTGAACTTCTATGTAGTCATCGACATTGTTACAATATCTGCTGCATTATTCTCAGTATAAACCTTTTTTAAATTTATCTTGCCTTCTTCTGCCCATCTTCTAAGTGCGTGATACCTCATGTCAATATATTTTGTCCTGGCATGATAAACTTGATTCTTTACCAAATGAATGACACTTTGATTGTCGCAATACAGCTTCAAGCCTTCCTGCGTCAAGCCCAATTCCTTAACCAAACTTGTCAACCACAAAGCCTCTTTGGCAGCTTCCATCACTGCCATATATTTTACTTCAGTTGTGGATAAAGTAGGAGTCGATTGAAGCATAGCTTTCCAACTGATAGGCCCACCTGCAAGAGTAAATATATAACCTGTTATAAACCTCCGCCTGGCCAGATTTTTTGCATAGTCTGCATTTACATAGCCCGCAACCTATTCTGTTTTATCTTGTTTCTGATACTAGATACCAAAATCCACCTACCACTCAAGTACCTGAATATCCATTTAACTGCATTCCAGTGCTCTTTTTCTAGATTATTCATGTACTTACTCACAACACTGACTGTATGTGAGATATCTGGCCGACTGTAAACCATGGCATACATTAAACTTCCCACTACACTAGCGTACGGCACTCGGGACATTTCCTCCACCTCATCATTTGTAGAAGGACATCATCTAGCAAATAATTTGAAGTGGTTAGCTAGAGGAGTACTGACCAGTTTTGCATTTGTCATATTAAATCTCTCTAGCACCTTCTCCACATATTTCTTTTGTGACACCCATAGTTTGCCTTTTTCTCTGTCTTTTTGGATTTCCATTCCAAGGATCTTTTTAGCAGCTCCAAGATCCTTCATGTTAAATTTTTCTCTTAATCTGGACTTTAATAAATCTAGCTCATGCATGTTATTTAAAGCAATTAACATGTTATCATCATAAAGCATTAGAATAATAAAAGAACAATCGGCAAGCATCTTAAAATAAATGCAGCTATATAACTGCTCCTCATGTAGCCAATGTGTACCATATAGGAATCAAACTTTTTGGACCACTGTTTAGGAGACTGTTTTAACCCGTAAAGAGATCTGTTGAGATTACATACCAGATGCGTTTTACCTTGTTCCTTGAATCATTTTGGTTGCTCTATAAATATTTCCTCCTCCAACTCCCTATGAAGGAATGTTGTTTTGACATCAAGCTACTACAACTCAAGGTAAAACATAGCTACCATGGCTAACATGACACAAATAGAAGAATGCTTTACAACAGGAGTAAAAATTTAAGTATAGTCAATCCCCTCGACTTGTCTGTACTCTTTAGCTCCAAGTCGAGCTTTGAATTTTTCTCCTTCATTCTCCGATGTAGGTTCCTTTTTTTTTTATATACCACTTGTAACCAATCACCTTTCCTTTCTTGGATCTTTCAACAAGCTCTCAAGTATTGTTCCAACGAAAAGACTCCATCTCACCCATCATTGCAATTATCCACTTTTTACTTTCTTTATTGTTGACTGCTTCCTGAAAAGAAGATGGATCTTCACTACTAACAGTTAATCCAAAAGAAACCATGTTTTTAAAGCCATACCTAATTGGTGCCTTATAGGTCCTTTTCTCTCTTCTAGTAGTAATAGTAATGGATTCTTGCTGCTTTTCATCATCAGATGTTTCTTCCAGAGAAGAAGTTGGTGCATCATCATCTCTACTAGGCCGTTGTGTTTCATCTAACTCCACCTGGACTAATAATTTTTCTTCATGAGCTTCCACATCCTCATTGGCTTCATCTCTATTTAAATTCAGCACGCGTGTTTCATTGAAGACAACATCTCTGCTGATCACAACCTTCCGCGCAATTAGATCCCAAAGTTTCTACCCTTTTACGCCTTTTTCGTAGCCAACAAATATGTATTATTTTGACTTTGGGTCTAACTTTGACTGTTGTTGCTCCTGCACGTGAACATAAGCTAGACAACCAATTATTCTCAAATTAGAATAATCAATTAGTTTACCTATCCAAACCTCCTCAGGAACTTTGACATTAATAGCCAAAGATGGCAAGCCTGCATGTATTCTCATGCATTTTGCTTTTTCTGACAAGGTCCTGTTCATTTTTTCTACTACACCATTTTGTTGTGGACTCCCTGGTGTAGTATAATGACTAGTGATCCCTTCCGTCTTGCAAACTTTTTTGAACTTATAGTGTTTATACTTCATTTCGTTGTTCGTCTGTAAGTACTTGACTTGTTACCCTATTTGCTTTTCAACTTTCGCTTTCCACTGCTTGAATTTTTCAAACACTTCACTTTTGTGCTTCATGAAGTAGAACCATACTTTCCTAGAGAAATAATCATTAACTGTGACAAAATAAAGTGCTCCACCTTTGGATGGAGTTGTCACGGATCCCCACGTGTCAAAATGTATGTACTCCAACATATCCTTTCTTGTATAATGTCATGCTTTAAAGCTAACCCTGCACTGTTTACCATACAAGCAATAATTGTAAAAATTAAGTTTACAAGTTTTTACCCATCAAGCAGATTGCGTCTGTAAAGTTCCTGCAATCCTTGTCACTCATATGACCAAGACTTAAATGCCATAGAGTAGTGTTATCAGTACCCGGATCCAAAGGAGTTGTCACAGTTGCTCCACCTGTAACTATACTCCCTAACAGTGTATACAAGTTTCCTTGTCTTTTCCCCTTCATGACAACCATGGCCCCTTTAACAACTTTTAGGACCCTATATATTGCTGTGAAGGTAAAACCATTAGAGTCAAGTGTACCCAAAGAAATTAATCACTTTTTGAGGTCAGGGACATGTCGCACATCACCTAGAGTTCTCACCATACTATCAAATATATTAATTTTAATGCTTCTAATTCCAATAGTCTTGCAAGTTGCATCATTACCCATTAGAACTGTTCCTCCAATACAGGGTTTATAAGTATCAAACCATTCCCTATAAGGACACATGTGATAAGAACATCCAGAATTCAAAATTCATATGTCAACAAGATAATTCGTACCTGTGGTAATTGATAATAAATCACCTTTACCGTATGCACTATCTTGCACAATGCTTGCTTGATCTGAATTTGGAGATTTTCCTTTTCCCTTCAGATCTCACTTTCTTTATATGCAGTCAATTTTCAAGTGTCTTTCCTTCTGACAATAGTAACACTTGAATTTAACGCTACTCATTCCCCTTGATTTTGAACGTGATCTTCCACTATTTCTAAAGCCTCTGTTTTTCTTCCTTTCGCGTTGTTGCCTTGATTCTCCTTTAGCCACCAACCCTTCTGCTTGGGAACCTTTGCCCGGTTTTCTGAGTGTCTTCATCTCCAAGAGAGCCATTGTCACCTCATCTATACTAAGAGTATCTTACCTAACCAAAAGTGTAGTCACAAGTGTATCAAAAGAATTTGGAAGAGAAGCCAAGAGAAGAATAGCTTTATCCTCCTCTTCAATTTTAACCTCAACACTTAAAAGTTCAATAATTAATTTATTGAAAATATTGAGATAATCCATAATATTTGTGCCTTCTTCCATCCGCAATTGGTATAATTGCTTTTTTAGGAACAATTTATTTATGAGTGATTTGGAATTTTGGACATATAGAGGCTTTTCAATTTTTTCCATAATACCGGAGCAGATACTTCATTCAAAAAATTATATTTTACCTCTGGTGCAAGACATAAGCGAATTGAACTCACAACCTTCATCTCAAGTTCCTCCCAGGCATCATCTTTCATGTTTGCCGGTTTGTTTGCTTTACTCGAAAGTGCTTTGATCAACCCTTGTTGCACCAAGATGTCCTTAACTATATTTTGCCACAGGCTAAAGTTATTTTCCCATCAAAGGGCTCCACCTCGAAGTTTCCCATCGAGATTCCTTCTCCTGCCATCATACTAATTCCGGTGAATAAAAACTATGTACACTTGTTCTTAATCCCTCACCTCCTTGGTTGGACCTGGAAGCTTTGATACCACTTGTTGAGAATTCTCACAGAAATTTGGTTAGTACGAATGTCAAAAAATAATAATAAATAAATCAAAGCACACAAAAGAAAAGTGACACCAGTATTTAGTGTGGTTTGATAAGATTGTCTACGTCCACGGGGCGTGCTCCGGTCTCCTTCTTTGCTATTGAGAAAAACTAAGAACAATGGTACAAGTATACACTCAACTTTAATATCCCAAATTCAAGCCCGTAAACTCTTGTACAACCATCTCAACTAACCCTCTCAATCCCAATAAAGAAAACTTCACTTCTTCTTCTTCTGGTTATGTCTTGAAAATGTGAGATTCGTTGGTTATTTATAAGAATAATGCGAATGGCTAAGCATGTAAATACATTGAAAGACAAGTGCAAATCGTTAAATGAATTAGTTACTATTCATTTACTATTCATAGGTCCCACTCCATTTGTTTTGTCTCCCAATTGTTTCTTCATGCGTTTTCCTCATTTTTCATCCGTCTTTTTTTGTCTATCTTCTTCATCCTTCTTCTTTTCTGGTTGAAGAAATTGGCGTCCTTCGCGTTTGTGCCTGCCAAAAACTTCTATCTGCGTTGTAAATTTTCAGCAGTTCAGATGCATCGGCGCCTACCAAAAAACCCATAATGGATTTTGCCACCATAACCTTTGATTTTGGTACCACTAACAAATAACCGTTGATAAATTTTCCTGCTACCGTATTTTGATTATGCAGCCACACTCAATAGCAACATCAGTTCTAATGCTTAATAGTTACTAGGTTAGTCTACTAGTACCTCAACAACTTGCATTCTTTGCTCATTGCATGACAGGTTCAAGTATGCCAAAAGTTCTAGAGTAGACATAGATTATATGTATTGGATTATGATCCATAGAGGAGCTCCCGTGTCAATTACTTCCGTTCCTCTTGTTAGACCATTTGTGGTTAACACAATAACGAAAGTTTCATAAGGGGACTTGAGCAGGCTACCATGGGACAAAAGATCTTCTTTTTAAAGAGATTCGATTTGAAACTAGTATATACCACACCAATTCGTTATGTAATTTGGGCATTTCTGGTAATATCAATTCTTTTTCCTATTTTGGCATTTTTTATTTTCGGAGTGTTAGCCCCCATTAGAAAAGGGCCAGATAAACTTTCTAGTTATGAATCGGGTATAGAACCAATGGACTAAAGACTAACAAGAAAAAAAAAAGGGATTGAACAACTATATGGGCATCTGTTGTGCATTACATACAGATTAAATATGTAGGAGGCGATCGTATCTCTTCTTATATTTTCTTGTATTAATCTTTTATATAAAATAAGTAAGCGTAATTCCTCCTAAACAATAAAACATGCTAACATGAGGAGGAACGTATTTAGTGGCTAGTTAGTGGCTCATGCTTGAATAAGAAAATTGATTTACCTAGCAAGTCTATTTTGGAACAAAAGGAATAATTCATTCTGAATTAAGACATAAAATACTTCACTTCTTAGAAGCATTGTTTCTATCTACTATTATCTAAAAATAACCAAGTTATTAATGATTGGATGAAACCAAGAAATAACCTTGTGTTGATTATTGTCTAAATGGAAGTTTTCTTCTTATGTATGGAAAAAGAGAATAAATAAATCAATCAAATTCCCGGAAGCCTCATGAAGCATTTATTTCATGTGTATCTCATGGGTGAATTTAAAAAACCTTGCGAATTGACTAGGGTTTGGTGTGGTTTTGGCCATATTGACCTAGAAATTCATATCTAAACCACCAAATCTAAATTTGAGCTATTCTTAATAACTATTCTTCATAATTAAATGGTTGGTACAAAAAATTTTCCTTTCATACTACAATGAACTTGGCATTTTATGACGAGTGTTTTTGCGACGACCTTATTTTTGTTGCTAAAGTTAACATTTAGTGACAGTTTTCCTATTTTGCGACGAATCCTTCCTTACAAAACCAATGTTTCTTGTGGTGTCATTTTAAAATTCAAAGAAAATCCGACTTTTTTCCAACATCTATATTAATTGCCCAACAGATATTTTCTTCAACTTATTCAAAGGTTCTGTTTCGACATGTTCTTTTGACTTGGTCATGACGACCTTTCTTACAATTAGGAGAGAATAGAGGGAGGTCTTTTCGAGCTCATTACGTATTGCAAGGTATCAAGAAAATTTTTCCTTGATCCATATCACAAAAATGTCTATAATTAAGTTGCACCTCTTCCCATCTGACTATATAAACAAATTTGAAAAATATTATTCTTTCAAAAAATTTGTAAAAAAAATCTCACCAGAATTAAATGACAATAATATTTTTATAATTAAGAGTCATTACGTTATTCTGGTAATAAGTTACGTGTTAATTTTCTAGTTCTATAGCATTAACTAAACAATATAGAAAATAGGAGACCCACCAGATTATTAGGGTATTAACACTTAAAAATTACAATGAGTGAATCCCCTTCATCCATGAACTTCAATTCTAATCGTCTTATAAAGGGGGTGTTTTGCACACCAGCTTATAAACCATAAGCTATAAGCTATTTTCAAAAAACCACCTTTGAAACTAGATTTTTTTTTAAAAACGTGATTAGGCATAAGCAGTTTTTTTAAACCACTCACCCAAATACAATTTAAAAAAATCATAAATATATGCTATATGCTAATAAATAAGGTACGTACAAACATCGTCAAAGCACTGAAAATGTACATAAATGACATGGTCAAACACTTTAATTCCTGTAACTTGGTGAGTTGAAGTGTAGCGATGCCTATTAGAATATTCATAAAATGGATCATGAAAATAATTTCATGACAAGTATCATTTTCCTCACTGATTAGTATTTTTTTCCCCTCCTTGTCGGAATGCCCTACTGTCAGGGATTTAGGCCTGATTAGCATGTTGTTAGGGCATCTTAAAACATTTTTGTTCCACCAGTGGCAACTTTTGCCTTGAAGAACTGCAATGCTCTGTTTTCTTAAAGCTAGCTAGTTTCACCAACTACTGTTGTCAACAATTAAATACTATATCTATGTGAGAGGAAAAAAAAAAAGTCTAGTAGTTAGGTAGTATTGAGTGCATGATAGTAACTCTTATTAAATGGTGATACATGATGTGTAAATACATAAACAATTTGAATTTGTAGTATAGTAAAGAGACTTTTAAGAAAAAATATTACATGGCAAAATTTGATAGAGTATTTTTTCAAACGTTTGTTTACTACCAAAATTTAGATTATTGATGTAGTTACAAACCATGTCTTATCATTTAATAGATATTATGGATGCATTCACTCAATAGTCAGTACTACTTAACTACTAGACTATTTTTCATAGGTGAGAGAGTTTCCACGCCAATGCATCATATTATTGTTTTTTTTTATTTAGTTATGCGATTAGGGTGTCCGAACTAATTACGGACAACTTTGATTAATCTCCTGTCCAGTCAAAACGCAAAAGCAAGGTATCTATGCCAAAAGATTATGTTCAATAAAATAAAATAAAAAATCTTTAAAAAGGGGGACATATTTCGACATGAGTCAATACACATGAACGAAGGTAAAGTTCCATTGAAAACGTGAACAAGATATACCAAATTAACCTTGGCGTCTGCATTCCTTCTATGACTCTTACCTTGACAAAGGCTTTGAATGGCAACATGGTTAGTTTATTTCTAGATATGTATCCAAAAGTCAATATCACGAGTCTAGCAGTTTGATTAATTACATCTCAGCCTGCAATTTTAATCTTTCACGAGATTCGAGAGTTCTATTAGATCTACCAAGAATATGTTACTAATTAAATAGATTAGAAAATTGTTAATTATTCTAAAATTAAAACAAGAAGCCATAGTTTCTTCTGCCTTTTCTGATTTTTTTTTTTTCTGTAACCCTGAAAAACTTTTGTTTATTAGGAAGTGGGTTTTTGTTTATAGAGAGGGATGTATACTTGAAAGTGATAGTTATTGACGGCTTATTTTAATTTTAGACAACAGAATTAAACTTCTGGGCCTTCTTCTTCAAAGGAAAAGCAACCTATCAACAACTACAATTACTAATGGGCATCATCAGAGTGACTAATGATATAATTAAGTAACCTTATCAAAAAAAAAATAAAAAAATTAAGTAATAGTGATTGGGTTGTCCTCCATAGGCAAGGTTATGGACTATAAGCTAATTCTTCTAGGAACACTGATAGAGTTTGAACGCCGCTTTTTTTTATTTTTTATTATCAACTTTTTGGTCTTGAATTTAGCTTTTTTTATTGGGCCTTTTTCAATTGTCGATATCTAATTTTTTACTATTTTTCTTAATTAAAAAATATTATTTTTTTAGAAAATTTTAAAAAATTTCAAAATATTTGTATAAAAAATTCTACCAAAATTATGTGACAGTGATATTTTTATAATGGGTACTAACAGTATGCAATCAGAAATCCATACATAACTTATAAATAGAATTCTGTAGTTGAATGAAAGTCATTCACATTAAGACAAAAGATCCAACAAAATTGGCCTTAATTACTTCTAGAAAAGAAAAACTCTATTCTTACAGATTTTTTGTACAAAACACTCTACTAAAATGATATAGCAGTGATATTTTGAAATTATGAGTCAAAATGATAAGTATTTTGGTTTGAAATGAAAGGACCACAAATTGCCAAATAATTATGTATGAAAATTCTGTACAAAAAATTTGAATGTATAATAGTATCTTTGAAAAAAATGTGTACAAAAAATCCTACCAAAGAAAAATGTTCTTCTTCCAAAAAACAAATGTACACAGAAAAATCTATCAGATGTTGCAATTATATTTTTGTAGTTATCTTTCGTCATTCACATTTTTTAGTTGTATATAGCACTAGAGAGAGAGAGAGAGAGAGAGAGTCATTGCATATTTACATGAGAGAGAGAGAGAGAGAGAGAGAGAGAGAGATATTGCATATTTACATGAACTCATTGCATATTCACATGAACGCAAGTGACCCACTCTTTTCGTCGCTACAAAGAAATTTCCAAATTAACTATCATGTCAGGCTTGTCAGCATTCCACTCCTGTCTCAACCTTCAGGGAAAAGTCTTCAGTCTCTTTTATTTTCCACACCAAACAGCCTCTCTACCTGGTACATTTGCAGTTTCTTTAGCGACAGAGTTTTTGCAATGGTCTAATTTCGTTGCTAAAGATTATTTTAACGACAGTTTTCCCGGTTTTGCGACCAATAGTTCATCACAAAGCCAATGTTTAGTGGAGTGTCATTTTGAAATTCAAAGTAAATCCGACTTTTTTCCAGCATGTATATTAATTGCCCAAAAGATATTTTCTTCAACTTGTTCAAAGTTTCTGTTTGGCCAAGTTATGTTGACTAGGTCATGAAGACCTTCATTACAGTTTGGTTATGCAGTCACGGTGTCAGAGTTACTTAAGCACATTTCGACTAATTTTTTCTTTATTCTAGTTAAAAGCAGGCTATTCACTCAGGAATAAAGGGATTCATGTGAAATAAATGTATTGAAACCTGACCTCAAAGGAATAGAACAGTATTTTTCATCTTCGATAAACAAAAAATAAAGATAATCTTTTTGAAAAAAAAGGTATATATTTCGGACATTAGTCAATAGATGAAGGAGGTAAAGTTCCATTGAAAACGTGAACAAGATATACCAAATTAACGTTGGCGTCTTCATTCCTTCTATGACTCTTACATTGACAAAAACTTTGACTTGGTCAGTTTATTTCTAGATATGTATCTAACGGTCAATATCATGAGTCTAGCAGTTGGATTAATTACATCTCAGCCTCCAATTTTAATTTTTCATGAGATGCGAGAGTTCTACTAGATGTACCAAGAATATGTTACTAATTACATAGATTAGAAAATCATATTTTAATGTTAAAACATAAGTCATAGTTTCTTCTGCCTTTTCTGATTTTTTTTTTTTGTAACCATGAAAACTTTTCTTTATTAGGAAGTGGGTTTTTGTTTATAGAGACAGATGTACAGTTGAAGGCAATAGTGATTGACAGCCTTTTTTAATTTTTGGTAAACAAATTAAAATTTGTATATTGAATTTCTGTTAACAAATGCAATATAAAATTACTGATACTCATATTTGTAATACAGATGTATGTATTTCATCTAACTTTTCTACTTGTAAAAAATTTACAACACCATGTTATACTTGGTACTCCTTTTCTTCATAGTATTATGCCTATTGAAAAATTGATTCAACATGTATTTATACAAATTTTAATAACCAACATATTGTTTTTCAATTTATAACTGATCCTCGAACCAGATTTTTAAATAAAGTAAAAGGTATTCTTTTAGCAAAAGAAAATCAAGTTAATTTTTACAACAGGAAATTTCTGTTTGGACTATTGCTGAGTCTTTAACTAAATCCAAGATTCAGGATAAAATAAAATTGATTGAAAAACAATTTTTTACTGAAATCTGTAATGATCATCCTAATGCTTTTTGAGACAGGAAGATTGTCTCCCTTATGAAACTGATTTTACAAATTGGTAAATACCAACAAGGGCTCGACCATGTCAAATAAGTCAAGAATATCTTGAATTCTGTAAAAAAAAAAAATTGCTTCCTTGCTTGAGAAAAATCTCATTAGAAAATCCTACTCTCCTTGGAGTTGTACAGGATTTTATGTTTGTAAAAATGCTGAAATTGAGAGGGGTGTTCCACGTCTAGTTATTAATTATAAACCATTTAATAAGGTTTTAAAATGGATTAGGTATCTTATACCTAATAAAAAAGATTTACTTGATCGCCTTCATAAGGCTCTTATTTTTTCTAAATTTGATTTAAAATCTAGATATTGGCAAATCCAAGTTGTTGAATCTGATAGATATAAAACGGCTTTTATTGTTCCTATAGGGAATTATGAATGAAATGTTATGCCTTTCGGTTTGATAAATGCTCCTTCTGAATTTCAGAATATTATGAATGATATTTTCATTCCATATACTGATTTTATTTTAGTATATATCGATGATATTCTCGTCTTTTCTCAAAATCTTGAGCAATATTTCCGTTATTTGAAAATTTTTTGCAAATTTATATTACATAACGGATTTGTTATATCTACTCCTAAAATAGACTTTTTTTTGAACTACTGTGTGCTTTGGGGGGCATATTATCCATCAGGGACAAATGTTCCTATTACTCGAAGTATAGAGTTTGCTTCCAAATTTTCTGATGAAATTCTGGATAAAACTCAATTACAACGATTTTTAAGAAGTTTAAATTATATTAACCCCTATTATAAAGATCTTGCCAAAAATTCTGCTATCTTATTGGATAGATTAAAAAAAACTCCTACTACATGGACTCTAGATCATACTCTAGCTATTCAAAAAATTAAGGCTAAGGTTAAAAACCTTCCTTGTTTAACGCTTGCTAAACCAGCATGGTTTAAAATCATGCAAACTGATGCTAGTCATATTGAATATGGTGGTATTCTTACTCAAATTATACCTGATACAAAAAAACAAATCTTGATAAGATATGTTTCGGGAAAATGGACCCCAGCACAGCTTAAATATGTACAGAAAGAACTTCTTTCTCTTGTTAAATGTATTTTTAAATTTCAAGATGATTTATTAAATAAAAAAATTCTGTTAAAAATAGATTGTCAAGCTACAAAATATATTTTCAGCAAAGACGTTAAACATGATGCAGCTAAGCGTATAATTGTTAGATGGCAAGCACAACTATCTGTGTTTGATTTTGATATAGATTATAGCAAAGGAAAAGATAATTCTCTTTCTAATTTCCTGACTCATGAATTCTTGGAGGAATGAATCCGTATGATCGAGGTAAATAAAGGGGAAATACCCCCAACTGAGGATGAGGGTCTCCCTAATATGACCGAAATATGATTTTGGGCATTGGGGTCCACTACTGGTTGGGTATCTAAACTTACAAAGTCCGTCGGGTAAAAGAATTTCTCTACTTGCACAAGGACATCTTATCCCTCTAGGTGCCTTTATGGATCGGTCAGCTAGTTTAAGTGTGATTCTAGTTAGTTTGAGCTCCCCTAAATCCAATTTCTCATAAACCGAGTATGGCAATAAGCTCACACTTGATCCAAGATCAAGAAGACATCCCTCTATCCTATGGTTCCCTATTATGCATGTTACTGTAGGGCAACTTGAATCTTTGTACCTGGGAGGTGTTTTGATATGTACAACCGAGTTCACATCATGTGCAAGGAAAGCATTTTCTCTACCATTCAACTTTCTTTTAACTGTGCACAAATCTTTCAAGAATTTTGCATAGGAAGGGACTTGTTTAATAGCCTCCAAGAGCAGCAAATTGATTTTGACTTACTTGAAAGTTTCATAAATCTCCGAACTTAGAGGGTTACTATTTGGTCTAGCTAGATGTTGAGGGAAAGGAGCATGAACCAAAGCTTTACGCTTCTCCCTCAAATCTCTCTTATTTTTATTCAAAGACTCCTTCTCTTCCTTATCGTTCTCCTCCTCTCGCTCTAACCCGATTTGGTCACTAAGTTTTGTTTCAACTACCTCTATTTTCGATCCACTCTTACTCTCCACATAAGGGTTTTCTTCTTCTACACTCTTTGGCGGGCTACCATCTACCTAGGAAGAATAGTTTGATCAATCACCTTTCCACTCCTCAAAGTAGTAATAACTTGCACTTGTTCATGATTGGATGCTTGGCCTAGAGTCTCGATTGAGTGCACTTGCCTAGACGGGTTCGGTTGAGGTTAAGCAGGCAATTTTCCTTTCTCATTAAGAGTTAAAGCTTGAGTCAAAAGAGTCAATTGACTCTTAATGTCATTCAAAGCTTGGCGTTGTTGCTCTAATGCCCTATCGACCTTCGATTTTATGCCATTTTGGTTATGTATGAATTGTTGAAAGGTATCATCTATGGCTCTTTTATGTGGTGGTTAATATGTGTTAGTAGGAGCTTGTTGTGGAGATTGATATGGTCGTGGTTGTGGTGGAAATGGTGCAACTGGTGGAGGTTGGTACGATTATGCTTGGTAAGTTAGAGGAGGTGCTCGATACGCTTGAGAATTTTGAAATCCTCCCTAGTATGATTGGAGGTTTGAAGACCCCTCACCTTTCCATGCAAAGTTAGGTTGATCCTTCCATCCCGGGTTATAAGTGTTAGAGAAAGGGTTGCCTCCTCCCCTTTGGAATTGATCAATTGCATTGACTTGGCCATGTAGTACCTCCTTAACTCCCGGAATGACCGGACACGATGAGATGTCGTGATCGGTTGTATCACACACTAAACAAGACTCCTTGACTCCTTCCACCTCTACCGCATGCACTTTCTTAAGTTCTAGGACTTCTTATTTTCTTGCCAACGCCACTAAACGAGCGTTCACATCATCAACTTCCTTTAATTGGTATTTCACTCCAACTCCTTATTGAACTAGACGACTCTCAAGATTTTGGGTCCCGATCATGGACCAATTTCTAGTAGTGTTTGAGAGATGGTCAAAATAGGCATAAGCCTTATGAGGTTGCTTGTCCATGAACGTTCCTGCACGCATTGTTTCCATAAATTGCTTCAACTGTAGAGTGAGTGATGCATAACAAAATGTTGATGATGTGCCATTCATCATAATTGTGATGTGGGCAAGAAATTATAAGTCCCTTAAACTGCTCCAAACATTAGAAGAAATTCTCTCCCAACATTGGCAAAAATTGAGAAATTTAACGTCGCAATGTCTCGGTCCTATTTTCTAGAAAAAAACTTTTTCAAAAACTCCCCTTGAAGGGTTTGCCAAGAGTGAATAGAAAATAGTCTCAACGAATTGAACCACATCTTTGCGGTGTCCTTTAGCCAAAACGGAAAAAATTTAAGAAAAAAGATTTTCTTTGGACTAAATTATCCATCACAATTGAACATGCCTCCTCAAATTCCTTAATGAAGCAGTATGGTTTCTCCAAATCCATCCCATGGAATTGTGGGAGCAATTGCATCATACCCGGTCGAATATTCAAAGTGGTTTAATGAGGTGGGAATACGATGCATGAACTAGGAGCTTGCCTAGGCGGGTTCATATAGTCACGGAGAGTGCGATATTGAGGGGCTGCTACGTCCCCATGGACATTCCCTCTGTCCATGTTACCACCTCCTACAATGTTAGGGATCTCTTCGAGGGGATTACGTGGTAAGTTAGGAACAAAATTCTCATTTTGATTGGGTGGTATGCCATTGGGATTAGGAATCCCGTTGAAATTAGGTGGAAGCACATTAGGTAGACCCTCTTGGTTGGCCATCGGAATAAAACCTGAGTCCACTACCAATGGAAGTCCAGGTGTAAGCTCATGGTGTGGTGATGAAGTGCCCTCATTCACAACCCTCACAAGTCAATTATGAGTGTTTCTAAAGAAGTATGACATACACAAATGGATGCACAAAACAATAGACCGTCAAGGTCAAATAGCACATCATACACAAATATATAATGCCAAACAACGGCTTTTTCCTCTTCTTCCAACCTTTACCTCCAATCTCCACATGCAAAGCATTACCACCAATTTGTAAGTTTAGCACACTAACCTAACTCCACTAAATGCCTCCAAAGGAGTCCCAACAAGATGCAGTGCATCTATACTAAAACAAACAAAACAAACTAAGCAAATAAAGATAAAAATCTAGCAAAATATGCACATTAAGGGAAAAAGAGATGTACCCCTGGCCCAAAGCCATAGATGCTTCTATCGAAGGTAGGTGATCAACTTCCACCCATTTGCAAGTTGCTGTTTAAATTTTTGTTTTTGTTTTTTTTTTTCAATTGCCAATCCGAGTTCGCCCAAAGTAAGCTTCGTGCCTTTAATTTCCTACCAATGGCACCATAAATTTGACTCGTCTTCGCAAGCGCACAGTTTTGATGTAGTTTAACTCGAATGACTTTGGGTATCGTTTTAAGCTCGGAATATCGGGGTCCAATATAAACCAAACACGCAGCCCAACTTTAACTTACTCGAATGCGATTACAAATCAATGAGAAGAACAAACAAAATATAACTGAAAATCCTTTGAGTTTTGAGTTGTAATTATGATCTACTTATCTAATTAAAACAATAATCTACTATAAAAAGGCAATTGACAATCAAAAGAAAATCCTAAGTAATTTGGACAAATGATTGAGTTCAATTGATACAAACACCCTAAGAATTCTAATTTATCATTGAAGGTTTATGACTCAAATTGCTAAGCCACAATCAAGGGTAGCATTTCAAAAAATTTGGCTTTGAAAATTGGGCAATTCAACTCCAATTGAAGTTAGATATGTAATAAATCTAAAGATTCTATGTTAATACCATCAATTTAGTCAATTCCACCCCATAATTGTTAAACCATGGCTTGAAATTGCCAAATTTAGTCAATAACATAGGTGTTCTAAGAAATCCAACATTCTATCAAAGAAGAATATCAATCCAAAATGATAAGACAATGAAATCATGGGATACTCTCAATGAAGCTATGAATTCCTTGAGTATTTTTTACAATTGAACCCAATTTGAAAAATTAGCTACTCATCTTCAAGAAAGAGCTCCACAATTGATTTGATTTGATGATGAACAATTTGAATTAGAACAAGAAAGAAACTGAAAGTTTTTATTGAAATCTACTATTCAAATCAATTACAATGAATATATCAAAAGACTTTAAGCAATCTAACCATTACAATGGTGGAAAAATACTCTCTCTAGAAAAAACATCCTAAAACCCAAAAAATGTGATAGATCCCCATATCCTCGTACAAACCCGTATATAACAGTGGAAGAACAAAAACAAGAGTAGTTGGGACTGTACGTACAGTCAAATCACCGTATATACGGTTGGTCCACCGTACGTATAGTCTTCGTACGGTGGGGTGTATGCTAAATGCAGCTTTCTGAAGTTTGAAAAATTCTGCAGACATACGTACAGTACTATTCACCGTACGTACAGTTGAGACATCGTACGTACGGCGAATAGTATTATACGTATGGTCTTGACTCTTTTTGCCTAACTTTGTCCTTTATCAACTCGTAACTTGCAAATCAAATATTAAAACTTATTAGAGACAATATTATATTAACATAGAGTATATATATCATTAAATAGATTAACAAAGACTATTTAAGGACTTTGAATTATATTTTTGAGGTGGAATCAGCTATAAACAGCCACGGCCAGTCAAGCTACTTCATTATTTTCTTCTTTCTCCCTTTTCTCTGCATATTCACTTTTATTAGTATACTTCTTTTTTTTTTTCCTCTCTCTTATATTTTATGTTATTTTCTCTTACCACTCTTTTTCTCACAAACAGCCAAAACAAGTTATCTAACTCATCCAACAGACCGCAATGGCTCGAAAGTCATCTAATAGTTAAACTCATCCAAGGTTCTTCGTATCATTGTATTTATTTCTTTCATTTTCTCCTCTTGTTCTTCTCCTATTCTTCTTTTCTGCCAGTTGTGCACCCAAGGATACCAACCCAGTGATATATGCACGAATATACAATTCATACACTCACACACAACAATATACGTATAGGCGTTAATACATGGAATCAGAATCTATAGTTCCCCTCTTTCTTTCTCTCTTTATTCCCCTATCATTCTATCTCCTTCTACGAAAATTAAACAAATCCCAGCACACACCATTACTGAATCTTCCTCTTACTTTCTCTGCCTTTAGCCACAACAGTTATGTAGCCGACGTCACAACCCTTTGACAACCCAATCACATGCAACCATGGTATCAGGCTCTCACCACCAAATCACCTACATAAAGAATTCCTACTGGTCTACACACTCAGAAATTTAGAACAGCCGGGTACACATATATTAAAATATATGCATGCCTAAAATAACCAGGGCAAAACCTACGAGAACACAGGCAAGCCATGTCTCTATTCCCATTAAATGTAAGATACCTCACTCGGCCAACCATGGCCTCCGTACCATAGGAACACAAACACCCAACAGATTCTCGCCCATTTGAAATGCAAGCTGCCCACCCCAATAACACGTGGACATATGCAATACTTTCACAATCATGTAATCCAAACAATACGTATAAACAAATACATGAACATTCATCAAGAAACAAACAAGCCCCATCACCCTACCATAAACCATTGGTCGGAAAAATCGCCGGAAGAAGACTCCTCATTCTTCTAGCTCTTGCCGCCGCCGCCGCCACCCCTATGCTAACCACAGCCTCAATCTCTCGAGTAGCACTCCAAAACAAAGCCAAACCTCTCTTTATCTTTACATGTATATATATCAAGCCACAAGAAATCCTAGCTTGTTTAAGCTTAACGAAATTACAAAAATACTCAAATGTAGACCCATAATTATCAAGGTGGCACAATTCTTAATATGCTAGCAATTAAGTAAATTTTAGCCAAATAATTTCCAAGTCAAATTAAAGGTTAAAATTAGGTAGCAAAGATTCAAGAAAAAATAATTAGAAAAAAATTGGGGTTTTACAAATATGATATGATTTTGGGTCTCATAAATTGTTTATATAGAGATCATCATGTTCTATGTATACACATGAGCATTAAGTTCTAAACTACTTTATCTTCTACTTCTAGGAATATGTATGTACATGTACTTTTAAAACTCTTATATTTTCTTATTTTTAAGCTTCATTAGAAAGTTTGACTAGTTCATGAATCTATGGTTATAGCTTTTCATAAGATACATACACATATTTATTTTGAAAACAGAAAAATTTTTATAAATTAATATTTCATTAATTTATTGATAAATTAATAAATTATTCAATTGTCAATAAATAAATAATCCCGTTAAGATAACTATTTTCTCCGATCACGGGAGTAATCATTTATCGAGGTTTTACTGTAATTAAGAGCTATCATGTGAGTTTTTAGTTTAAAAGTGAATGAGTCTTATTTAACTACCATATAGTGATAAATTGTATAAGTTTTCAAGTAATGCTATACAAATAGACTTTATATCACCAGGATGATGTTGCTGAATAGGAGTCATTCACTTTTAAATAAAACACTCACTATGATGGCTCTTAATTACAATAATATCATTATCATATCATTCTGGTAAGATTTTTAGTATATATTTTTTTAGAAACATAGGTTTTTACTAAATTTTATAAGAAAAATGTTATTTTTACATAAAACTTCTACAAAAAATTCTACTAGAATGACATGACAGTTACAATTCTATAAATAATAGCGCACCATAATGTTTGTTTTGTTTTTAGATGAATGGTTTTATTCAACCACCTTATTCTAGGAATTACTTCTGCATCATTTTTTTATTTGTATAACATTATCTATTTTATGAAAAATGCTATTTTTACAAAAAAAATTCATACAAAATTTACTTATAAAATAATGGCAGTAATAATTTTATAATTAAAAATTATTATAGTAGGTATTTATTTTACAGTAAAAGACTCTTATTAAAAAAATATCATTTTATATAAAAATTTTGTATATAGCATTATCATTTTATAATTGGGTAACTATATCCTTTTTATTGTGTGTATGTGAGAGAGGCATTAGTTTTCACTCACAAGAACCCAAGTGACAACACTTTTTTCGTCGCTACGAAGGAAGTTCCAAATTAACTATCATGTCAACATTCCACTCCTGCTCCCATCAAAGAAACTTACAAAAGTCTTCAGTCTCTTTATATTTTCCACACCAAACCACCTCTGCCTGATAGTACTCTAGAAACCATTATAGCTTTTGTTGACCGCCTTCAGTGAGTCGTCGGAGCCATCGCAATTGTTTCCATATCCACCACTCATTCCCAACCATATGTGAATCTGATTTTCATAAATTGAATCCCCAAAGAATCGCCAGGGATTACAGAACGAGGAGGGTTTCGATAAACATGATGCCTAGCTTCAACACCTCCAAAGCCCTTCTGTTTCTTTGCTTGCTCTGCTTTCTCAGCCTCGGCACCAGAGTTAGATCCGCTCCTCTTTCAAACTACTGCCCAAATACAACTACTTACGCCCCCAACAGCACCTTTCAAGCCAACCTCAACATCCTCTTCTCCGTCCTCTCCTCCAACGCCACCCGAATCAATGGCTTTTACAACTTCACCGCCGGCCGCAACCCCCCTGACATAGCTTACGGCCTCTTTCTCTGCCGCGGCGATGTCTCAACCGCTGATTGTCAAGATTGTGTCGTGACTGCAAGCAAAGAAATTGTACAGCTCTGCCCCAAGGAGAAAGTGGCCATAGTTTGGTATGATAACTGCTTGTTACGTTACTCGAACCAATCCATCTTCTCCATTGTGGATCAATCGATTGGAGTAAGCTTGGTTAATACCCAGAACATAACAGAGCCGAATCGTTTTACAGAGGTCTTGGGAGTGGTAATGAATAGCATAGCTACTTCGGCTTCAAATGGTTCTTCAGGCAAAAAATTTGCAACTAGAGAAGCCAATTTCTCGTCACTTCAAACGCTTTATGGCCTCGCTCAATGTACGCCGGACTTGTCTGTTTCCGGTTGCAATACTTGCCTTCGAGATGGAATTGCAAATTTTCCGAGTTGCTGCGGTGGGAAGCGAGGTGGGAGAGTTTTGTTTCCAAGCTGCTATGTCAGGTATGAGTTGTACCCGTTCTACAACGCCACCGCCACTGCACCACCGACGGCTCCAGTTCTTCCGCCGCCTCCTCCGGGTCCGGCAAGCAGTCCAGGAAAGGGGGGAATTTCATCGCAAGTACTCATTGCCATCATTGTTCCTATAGGGGTCTCTGTTTTGCTTTTCATCGTGGGCTTCTGTTTCCTAACCAGGAAGGCAAAGAAGAAGACATATGATCCTGTTAGAGAAGATAGTGGTAAAACCCAGAAATATATATATATATATATATAGTTTCTATGCATCAACGCATTCATTAATTTAGCTTTTGATTTCTTCAGTTGGAAATGAAATCACGACTGTACAGTCCTTGCAATATGATTTGGCTACAATTCAAGCCGTCACAAACAACTTCTCTGATGATAACAAAATCGGCGAAGGCGGATTTGGTGGTGTCTACAAGGCAAGAATTTATTTGTCTTAATTGTGCTTGATTCAATTATGAAAAACACAAACATTCAAAAAGTTCTGAATTTTCCAAAATCTGGATTGAAAATTTAAACCCATGTTCTATATAATCTCAGGCTACACTTCCTGATGGACAAGAGGTAGCTGTGAAGAGGCTATCCCGAAACTCAGGGCAAGGCGCAGAAGAATTTAAGAATGAGGTAGTATTGGTAGCCAAGCTTCAACACAGAAATCTAGTGAGGCTGCTCGGATTTTGCTTGGAAGGAGAAGAAAAGATACTCATCTATGAATTTGTGCCCAACAAAAGCCTCGACTACTTTCTGTTCGGTTAGACATTTACGAACAAGTCTAGTTCTGAAGATTACATTATTTGAATATGACAAGTAAAGGAACTGACAAAATTGAACACAAATGTTGACGAACATTAGGCATGCTAAGAGATAAAACCCCTTTCAAGCATTCCTATGCTTGAGTTTGCCATTTCAAATTGAGTCTAATTTGTCATTAGTAACTTCAATATTTGAACTGATCAATGTACAGATCCACAAGAGCAAGAGAAGTTGGATTGGTCAACACGTTACAAGATTATAGGAGGGATAGCTCGAGGGATGCTTTATCTTCATGAAGATTCCCGACTAAGAATCATACATCGTGATC
Source organism: Euryodendron excelsum (assembly GCA_033060915.1). NCBI lineage: Eukaryota > Viridiplantae > Streptophyta > Magnoliopsida > Ericales > Pentaphylacaceae > Euryodendron > Euryodendron excelsum. The sequence continues at coordinate 48,617,631 of CM065377.1, read as the reverse complement.
TCAAAGCTAGCAATATCCTGCTAGATAGGGATATGAATGCAAAAGTTTCAGATTTTGGCATGGCTAGGATCTTTGGTGTGGATCAAACTCATGGAAATACAAGTAGAGTTGTTGGGACATAGTAAGTTTTGAGTCTCCCCAATACCACATGTTTGAAAAATTTCCTTGTCTTCTTATTCTAATTCCAAATTGATGGTGCTGTTTTGCAGTGGTTATATGGCTCCAGAGTATGCAATGCATGGACAATTCTCTATAAAGTCCGATATTTTTAGCTTCGGGGTCTTACTTCTAGAGATTATAAGTGGCAAGAAAAACAATAGCTTTTACCAACCAGACTGTGCTCATGAGGATCTTTTGAGCTATGTAAGCCACAACTAAACATTCTAATTATCATTTGACTTCTCAGTGCCAATATCATCACATCCACAAGTGAGATATATTGAATTGTTGCAGGCTTGGAAACTCTGGAGGGAGGGAAATCCCATGGAATTGATGGATCCAAGTTTGGAAGGGTCATATTCAAGAAATGAAATCACTAGATGCATCCATATCGGCTTGTTGTGTGTCCAAGAAGATCCGGATACCAGGCCTTCCATGGCAACGGTAGTTCTAATGCTCAACAGTTACTCTGTTACCATGTCAGTTCCTCAGCAACCAGCATTCTTTGCTCGTAGCAAACCAGGCTCAGATACAGCTGAAGGATTGGAGTCGGATCAGTCTACTAGCAAGTCAATTCCGTTGTCTGTGAATGAAGCATCGATTACTGAACTGTACCCGAGATAGAGTGAGAAGTCTAGGCCATATCAAGATTGAAGAATAGCTTTATGATGTGAGGTGAATAAAACTCTGATGCCAACTCTAAATTGCATTTTCCAAGCTGGCAGCCATTCAGTTTTGTATGGTCAACACAAATTATATATGTAAGTTTTTCTAAATTTGTAACTAAATTCTATGAGAAGCTGGTTGTAGGGCGGTGATTCGCAATCATAAGGGCCAGCTATTGCAGTTTATTACCACAAGAGATGGAGGCTGTCAAATTAACTTTCTGCTTTGGAAGCAATGGCTGCTCTTCATTGGATTATTTTTGCCGTCAGATTGAGTGAATTTTGGAGGTTTATTACGAGAAAGGCAAAGATGAGGCTGAATTTTTTTTGGTTTAGTGCATGTGTCCAGGTTATGTGTAATTATTCTGTGTGCGCTCTTTTTGTTTTTTTGTGCAAAACTTGCGTCTTCTTGATGACATTGAGATTTGGATGGAGGAACCACTGGCGTGAGCTATTCCAATCTTCCAAGCTGATATATTTTTTGTTTCTAGATGATTAATATAAATCTCTTATTTTTTTTTTTTTTAAAAAATGACACCGTCAATCATAATTAATATTAGTAATCTTGGGGAACTCAAAAAAGTTGGAGCTGGAATGAAGGTGTAGAGTGGCTCTAAGAGGAAGATTTTCTACCTTTATCAGAACATGCATATTTATTCCAAACCAAAGAAAATTTTTTCTACGAACTCATCCGCATTCTCTTGGGGTTCCTTGGACTGACTTGGTCAACACAGCCTTTATTAGTTCTTTAAAGAAAATTGAATTTGTCTTGTGTTGACCCAATACTCCAGCGAGGTCATTTCTGATTAGCAAGGTTGGTCGGGATGCCAACAGTGTCTCAAACTTATATCCTATATTTCGTTACCGTTTGAGTTCCAGTTTTTTATTTTCATTTTTTAAGATTTGTCAAAATTGCGTTTGGCTCACTGTCACTGTATCTGGTAAGCATGTTTTATAACTAATATTGAATTTTTTTTTCAGAAAAACCCTAGTTTTAAAAATAAAAAAACTTAACAAAGACATTACAAGGCAAGTCTTAAAGGAAAGAGTTAATGTTATTGTCTACTCGTGAAAAACAAAATATTAATACTTCAGCTTTTAATGATTTGTTGAAAAACTTAATAAATGAGATTGTTTGTATTTGCTCTACATTTATATTGTCTTTGTTATACATTAACTTCTAAATGATGAATATACCCTTATTAACTTTTACATATTTTTTTTCTTTATCTTAATTAAAATATAAAATAAATTTGTATAGTAAAATAAAATTAAAAATAAAGGAATCAAATTAATTTCGTGGATACAAAATTGTTCTCCAGAGTTCAAACCCCTATATGTTCCATTGGGAATAAAAAAAATAAAAAATAAATTGAAATAGTAATAAATAATTATGTGCATAAAAAATTAAATTTTTTTATTTAAATATTTTGGGTAGCATAAAGATTAAAGAACTATGTTATGGTTGTATAATTTAAAATTTTATGTTAATTGTATAATACAAGCATGGGTAAAAGAATTTTTATTTATTCATACTAGTGATATCTCAAGGGTAGTTTTGATAAATCATAGGAGTTTGATTTTCAAATTATTTAGTAGTTGTGTTGGGAAATGATAGTATTATTTAATTTCTTATTTCATTAATAACTCTTAAATGATGCCTTGTCGTAACTCTAAATTTATAGAAAACTCATTGCATTTATTAGTTCTTAAAATGTACTTTTAGGGCACATGTTAGCAAGATCCTATAATTAATATTGAATTTTTTTTAAGAAAAACCCCAGTTTTAAAAAATATATATATATATATATATATTTGAGTTTCTAGAACATTTTTTATATAAAACGAAGACAAAAAGAAAAACAATGATCCTCTTTTGTGGTTCTATTTTTTTCGATTTAGAGAACACAAAATAAAAAGTTTATATATATATATATATATTTTTTTGGTTTCTAAGAACAAGAAAACAAAAAAGTAAACCACAAGGTTCATGAGAGAAGCCTTGGTTGCTGCCCAAAACAGAGTAGTGGATCAAGCACTGATATTGGAGGATTCTTTTGCATCTGACTTGCTAAAAATGAGATGATCCTTTTAATTTTGGTTGGTTGCTTCATTCATCACTCAACTTACCTGTAATCTGTACACTAATAATGTTTTCTTCCTTGTAATGTTTGCTCCTATGTAAGTCAATAAACAGCTCTCTCCATCTTCACCTTTGAGGTAGAGATCTCAAACCAGAAGAGTTGATTTTTTTTTGTTTCTTAGGAACACCCTTGGATTTCTTAGATCCATCTTTCCAAGGGTCTTATTTAAACAATCAAGTCACTAGGTGCATCCATATTGGCTAACATAGAATTAATGTGAAGAATTGGTGGAATCTATGCCAATTTCTTCGTGAAAATAGAGTTTACACAGGTGAAATATTGGGGCCAAGGTGAAGGAAAAAATATTCACGTGATACTCCATCATCTTACTAAAGTGATATTACTAACTAAAAAAAATCACACTGAACAAAATTATCGTAATCAGATAAAATCAAGTGATTAGTTGAGACATTTTCTTCCAAACTCGTCATAATTTATTTGGCATTTTTACATGTTCTTGTGAATCTGTTTTATTGGTCGGTCATATTACAACAGCAAAATGACATGGGGGCACTGGAATATGATCACCCTTTCGGACATTTTCTTCAACTTGCTCAGAGTTTCTAGACTTGGTCAACACAGCCTTTATGAGTCTTTTCTAGATATCTTAGACTTTTCCCGCGTTGTTCCATTATTCGAGACTTCGAGTGAGGTCATTGGACGAAAAAGATAATATAAAAATTAAATGTATGTTCCCCTTTTTTTGATATCTTTCTTTTAATAATTTGTAATGGAAATGAACTTCAATTCTTTTTCTTTTTCTATTTTGACAAACATCAATTCTTGAACAGTCCACATTATTTTTGTTATTTGTAACAAAAGATCTTTTTTATTTTTTATTTTTTATTTTATATATATGAAAAGTTCCTCTTTTGTTTATTTTTCCTTCTTTGAGATTGAGAGGGTCTCTTCTTAGAGTTAGAGCATCTTAAATCTAAAATTTCAATTTTTTTAGTTGCAAACAGTAGTAATCAGATCCTCTCCATTTCAAGTGGAAAAAAAGAATTGCATTTTATTGGAATAATTATAAAAATGCCCATGAACTATGACTCAATATAACAAAACGCCTAAACCTCTAAATTCTAAAATAGGACAAATTAATTTTTTAAACAATCAATTTATATCAATCAACAACTTTTATTAGTAATCATTTAAGAAAGTAAATAATAAATTATTATGTGAGTTGTACATATTCACAAAAGTGTGATTTTATAGATAAATTGATCTTTTCTATTATAATAATTATCTAATGATTGAAATGGTCCATAGAATGACATTTTAATACAAGGGCAATTCAATGTACATTTTAATCATTAGACAATTATTACAAAAAAAAAATTTAATTTATGTATAAAATCATATTTTTAATATGTGCAAGTCATATGACAATTTTTTATTTATTTTCTTAACAAATTACCAACATATTGCTAATTACTAATAGAATATGTTAATTGGTATAAATTGAAAGTTCAGGATGACAATGTGCAACATTTGAGAGTTTAGAAATTTCTAATATTGAGTTATAGTTTATGAGGTATTTTTGTAATTATCCCATTTCATTTCACGATGTGTGACATGCCAAAATTGGAAAAATCGATAGCCAAGAAGCGGCTTGCATTGTCAAGATTAAGAACAAACCCTAAAATTTGGTTGTTTTCAGTCAATGAATAGATAGATTATCATAGACCAATGAGCGGAGGATTCGAACTTTATTGCTTAATATTTAGATTCAAGTCTTCGTAACCGTTTGTTAGATTAAATCTACTCTTTTAATATTCGGAGCACATGAAAAAAAATCTCTATTAGATATAAGCACGATAAGATTTAATGCAGATGATTGTGAAATGTTGAAAAGCAATGCTTCTTGGCAATTATATAAAGTAGACTATTTGTGTATTTTCTTTTCTTTTATTCAATTTTTTTTGCATAAAAAACAACTTAAAAATTGATTACCCTAGAGTAACCGAGCCGTTTGTTAGATGGAAGAAAACGGCGATGATTTGTCCTCTTAAAAAATCATTAACCCATCACACGATGATAACGAAGACGCAGACGAAGACGAAGATTACCCTTACGATGAAGACGAAGACGAAGACCTCCTCTATGTGTCGGAATATTTGTCTTCTGACCTCCCCACTTGACATCTCTGCGACGCTATCTCATCGATGACCTGAAAGAGGGGTAATTGATGACATTCATGATGGAAACAATGGTGATCTGATATGATTTAAGGTCTGTGCTATCCAATTAGGTTTTCACGCTTTGCGGTGAGCTGCGCATGTCTCACATTGGGGCGAGTCTTAGTGCATGAGTTTATATGTTTACATTTATCTTCTTTTTTTAAAGAATAAATAGTTTAATAGTTAGTTAGTATTGAGTAACCGGTGATAGTTCTTATTAAATAGTAACACGTGGTAAGTGAATACATTAGTAACAAAAAAATTTCTAAAAAAAATACATCAACAACTTGATGTATTCACCCACCACATATTACCATTTAATAGATATTATTACTGAGTACTCAGTACTACCTGACCACTAAAAATTTTACTATGTGTTACCATTTAATAGGGATGACTACTGAGTACTCAGTATTACTTGACTACTAATTTTTTTTTCTTTTAATGAATTATTAAGTGATTGATTTTGTTAAAAAAAAAAAAAAGATTAGTTCCAATTTTTTTTTTTTTTCAAATCTATTCTAAAGTGTAATACTGATCTTTTTGAATTTGAATTTTTTTTTTTTTGGATTTGGATATGCATATCTGAACCTTTGTGTAAAAAAAATGGGGTTGAGTTAGTATTGATCTCTTCATCTGTGATGTTGTTTTGCATAGAGAGAGAGAGAGAGAGGGAGGAGTGAGAAGGTTATGAAATAATTTGAGTGTTATAAACTTCAGACATATCATAGTTACATCATTATATACAAAACTTCTGTAAGAAATTTTTTTTTGTTGTATAGATTACTTGTATGTCTGTTACATTGAGAATGGGTTGATTCATTCAATGATGTTTACCAAAGGAATAGTGTCACGGGCTGACATTTTGTGAACTTGGCAGTTATAAATGTGGTTCGTGCGGCACTTGCCAAATCCGTCTGACAAGCTAGCTAAACTCGAATCATCTCATTTGGAAGTTAGAATTGAGCATTATAGGCCAACCGTTAAGCAACCTCGTTGAAGAATGTGTGGAAGTAATAAACATATTTAATTGATAAAAGCATTATTACATAGCTCACATTATGTACAAGACATGCCTCAAGTTATACAAGAAGTTGTGGGGTGGAAGATGGTAGGAGTATACCCCCTCCTTATAATAGCTTTCTAAGCCACTTGTAAACTGATACAACAAAACGTGACACTCTCACGATGAGTCATAATGGGTCTACAAAAATATCTATAAGGAATATGACCAAACCTTTTTACATACATTTATATATGACCTTAAACTAATTTTCTAAGCTTTCGAAAAAATTACAACACTTCTCCTCGATAGGGCTAAGACACTATTAACTTAGATGCCGCACACCTTGACAAGAAAAAATCTATGCGTGCATCCGACACCAAATCTACATATTTAGACTCTGTACAATATGTACAGACAAGTTTGGATTGACATGAGACTAGAAAATGAGGGCATAGGCCCGACCTTGAGGTGTAGTTCATGACATGGTTGAATGCTGGTGAGGTTATGTCGCCCCTCACCCTTGTTGTTGGTAATAAGCCATCCTTGAGACACCAAGGGGTTGTCTTGGGCATTGTTTGGGCATTGTTTAGGCAATGCTTGGACAAAGTTTGGACAACTCTTTAGCACAAGTTCAACACAAGTTTGAGCTGTCATGGAGCGTGAAGAAGCGGACCATGACACTCTCCCCCACTTGAATTTGTCACCGTCCTCGGTGACTAAGGAATTTAGTTGTTTGAAGTTGAAATTTGAAGTTGCCCATTGGACTATCTCGGCACTTGATGAGCTACTTCACTGGCTCTTGCCTCTCAAAGATATTCGACTGTAATGGGGCGCACAGCTTGGCCACCCCTGACACAAGCTTAAACTCGAAGCCCACCCCTTTGGGTGAAGTGGCTGGATTGGCCTCCTTGGCCAAGCGCCTTAGAAGTCCGTCTCCAAGTCGCCTCCTCAAACTTTTGAATTGAATTGGCCATCTTGACCGAGTGCCTCAGAAGTCCGTATCCAGGTCGCCACCTTTAGCTTTTGAATTGAGTTAGCCACCTTGGTCGGGCGCCATAGAAATCCGTCTCTAGGTCGCCACCACGAATGCTTGATTCTTTTGGCCACCTTGGCTGGGTGCCTCAGAAGTCAGTCTCTAGGTCACCACCATGAATGCTTCTTTGATTTGGCCACTTTGGCCGGGCGTCATAGTAGTTCATCTCCAAGTTGCTTTCTCGAGTCCTTCTTTGATTTGGCCACCTTAGCTGTGTTGGGTCAAGGATAATCCCAAGAGAGGGGTTAAATTGAGATCTTCAAAATTGCTGGATTTATCCGATTTAATTACAAACAATTTTTGGAAATACCAACAAACAAGAGATAAGTTACTCATGCAATAAGATTGCTGTCAATCAAGAATACCATGCACAATCATTCAGCTAGAGTCATCTACACACATATGAGCAGAAAAGAATAGGGAACAAGAAATTTACAGAGGTTCGGCTAAAATCTTGCCTACGTCCTCTCTTTCTCGATCATCTCAAGGGGTTCCACTATGTAATCTTCTTTTTACATAGTTGCTAGTTTCTTCTAGTGCCCAGCTCACTAATACATCCAAGGATTTCCACTAAATCCTTCTAGCCGAGAAGCTTCAACCCAGCTCTCGATTTTTTCAAGTGTTGTCAAGCTACACTCAAGCTTCACAAGGATTATAACAACCTTTTTAAGGTAATACAGTTACAGAACAATCAATGTCACTCTTTTAAGTGAGGATAATGCAAGTTATGACTCAATAAATCTTCTCGGAAGATGAATATAATGAAGTGGTGAGGAATTTTAGGGCTCTTGGATTTTTGCACTTTAAGATTCTTGTCTCTTGCCCATAAATGAGTTTGAACTCATGTATTTATACCCTCTCACATGAAATAGCTGTTAGAGTCGTTGGAAGAGCATTTAATGCGCGAACGACTAAGACAGTTTTGAAAATTTCGACTGTTGGACCGTATTTTTGAATCTCAATTTTCTGCCGAGATTGTCAGCAACCTTCTACAAGTGCTGCCAATCAGGTTCTAGGCATTTTTTGGTGTAGTATTGTCAGCAATTGTCTTCCTGGTGTCACCAATCTCGACTTGCCACTGTATTGGCCGTTGCTTTTCAACGATGTCATTTATAACTCCCACATTGAGCTTCCAACCTATAACATCACTTCTTTTAAGACTTGATCTACCATAAGATTATTAGCAATGTACATCTTGTGCTATCAATCTATCTCCCTGTCTATTCTGTTATTTACATTTTATTAAGATTGTCAGCAATCTGGGTTGGTGTCAGCAATCTATTTTTCTGCTGCAATTGCTGTTGCTTTCTTTAGACTTCAACTTATCCCTTTTTACAATCAGTCTTCGATGGTGTAGATATATCTTGGCACTCCTGATATTCTTCACAGTTTTGAGAGCCTTTTAGATAATCCATGTCGTCTTATAGCTCTTTGATTTATCACACCAATTGACTGCAGTAATTTGCTTGTATAGTGAAATCTTCCTACTTTGTCAAGTTTTCAGGTGTTAGCAATCATCCGTATTGTCATCAATCCTGACAAACTTTTCACTTAGCCATATTTCAAATTACCCTTGAGAAAGGCATGTCCAAGCATGCGCAATTCTTTTAATGGAACAGAGACATGAGTGTTGAATTGTTGACCACCAACTCATCTAAAAGCTCAAGTTGTTAGAAAGAGGGGCAACTTAATTATTTATTTCTTCACACGCCCCCTCACGTGTGGCTAAGCTCTTGATTATAAGTGGGCCAAACACGTGGAAATATTCACTGGTAAACGGTGAGATTTGAACTCAGGACCTTTGCCTGCTCTGATACCATGTTGAATTGTTGACCACCAACTCATCTAAAAGCTCAAGCTGTTAGAGAGAGGGGCAACTTAATTATTTATTTCTTCACAATAATTAAGTTGCCACTCTCTCTAACAGCTTGAGCTTTTAGATGAGTTAGTGGTCAACAATTCAACAATGAGGATTAAAGGTCTTCAAGCTGAGCTTGCCATAAAGATCAACACCCATGTATCTTCAAAATGAATTTGTTCAATTCACATTCTGCTTATATACCCATTTCAGTGTTGGCATTCTTAAGAAGTGCTAGCAAGATCGTTTATGTCAGTTCATGCAAATTCCAAAAATCTGCTTCGTTTGAGCTAGGCTATATACTTGAGTTAAGCATGTTAGATCATGATGACTAGGTTTTGCGATCATCAAAATTAGTTACGAACAGTGGAGATCACCCCTGGGTCAATAGGCCGAACGTCATGGAAGTCCATCTCCAAGTCGCCACCTCAAATGCTTGATTGATTTGGCCATACCTTGGCGGCATAGAAGTCTGTCTCTAGGTCGCCTTCTCGAATGCTGTATTGGTTTGGCCACACCTTGGTCGAGCTCTTTAAAAGTCCGTCTCTAGGTCATCACTCTGAATGCTGTATCAATGTGGCCACACTTTTGGCCGCACAACTTAGAAGTCTCGTCTCTAAGTTGTCTCCTTTAATGCATCCCCGCACTTGAATTTCATGCCCCTTATGGGCATTGCTAGCCCTCTTGGCTTAGTCTTGAAAATTCGTCTTCAAGACTCTTGAATGTAGTTGGACTCACTGCCTCCTCCTTGCCCCTTTATGGGCTAACTTTTTGTTGCCATCTCAGCTTGGCCTTGAAAGTCTGTCTCCAAGACCCTTTTGATGGATTTGGGAACTGCTCCCTTCTCTAAAGCATCTCATTGCTTGCTTGAGATTTTCACCCCTCCTAGGTGCAAGTATTTGATAGACACCTTGAATTCATTGTCCCGACCATCGTCCCTTCGGCTCTTCACTCTTGGCCTCCAACTATCTCGTGGTTGAGAACAAGCTTCCAACCTTGTTGGCGGGCATGGCACGAACAATGTGCAACTTATGTTGTTCGTAGCACAAGAAATGAAATGACAACATGGCAATCACCAATCCAAGGCAATCATGGTCTTCCTCTTGAAGTCCAACCTAAGGATAGTTACAACTAGTCCACGGGCACTGCCGAACATGCTCCTTCATAAGCAATCTTTGATATTGGGATTGACTTGAACATGCCACCGATATCCCCACGTTGAACTGGCTAAAGCAATCTCTTCCAAGACTTCTTCGTCTCGTCGATGCGGCCTTGATTTGGTGTTGACGCCCTAGTCACTCTCGACCTGGAGTCCAACACCGCTCCCTCATGTCTAGGCTGGAACATCTCCCTTCTTGCCACTCTTGGCTTTGTGAGTTTAATGAATCCGACCCATCGACAACAAGCAAATATGCACCAGGAGTTCTCAAAACTATTTTGGGCACCACCGCCCTAATGGTAGCAAAGTGACATCTCGTAAGATGTGGCTCGCAAACCAACTGTCCCCTTGACGGCCCTTCACTCCATCACCATACTCTGATTACTTTAAGATACTCCATCAATGACAACGCACCCCAAACTCAAATGAGGTGAAACATTAAGTCCACATGAGCTTTGCACGATCCTTCGGCAGTTTTGAAGTCAAATCCCTGCATTGGCACTCTTGCCTATGTTGGAGTAAGGAAACACCCCACCAGGTGTGGCTTACCAGCCAACCATTACTTTTTATGGTCCTTAACTCCGCTTCAATGTTCAACACTTGCACACTACGCGATCCGTTGCATGGGTGACAAGAAATGGGACCCCTATGCTTGCCCTCTCTTGATGGAAGTCCTTCCCGTGCCCTTTTGGTTGTTGTTATTTCATCCATCTTCCTTGAAAGATATCCCAACATTGGCTCCCCCATTCTTGGGCTTGCCGGCACTTGTGGCTCCCCCACTCTTGGGTTTACCGTGCACTTGAAATGATTCTTGATGTGGCTCCCCCACTTTTGGGTTTGCCGTATACTTAATGTTGAGTCAAGGTTGATCCTTGTTGACTCAAGGTTAATTCTCATGTTGATTTTGATGATAACTAAACCTTGTGTTATTTTACTAATGAATCTACTTAGTGTGCAGATTAACAAAGTTCTTAACTTAGACTTAAAGTTGGATCTTAAGTCTAATACATATCAAGAAGAATGCACAACAAGTTCAAGATCAAGCGATGAACTCAAAGAGCTATGCAATGAACCAAACAAAGGATTGTCGCCTATCTCTACTTCAAACATATGTTCTACATTCGAAGAGATTAAAGGTGTTCAATTAAAGCTTCTTTCAAGTATGCATAGTTTCAATGAAGATTGATTTGCACCAGACTAAAGACTTCATCAGAATATGCAAAGATCAGTTGAAGAAGTGCAATGCTCAGTTGAAGATGAATTGGTTGTTGAAAATACTCAAGAGATGATTTCATTTGATATGCTAAAGACCAATTCAAGACATGTGATTGAAGTTGCTGAGAAGATGGCTCACAATGAATATCTGATCTCTACATGGAATCCAAGTGAAGAATTCTTCTACAATATAAAGGATTAATGAAGATTAGATGTGTGAATAGATTTCATCAAGTCTGCAATGGTCTCAGTAAAGTGAGTTTAATGAAGAACGAAGAATTGTTATCAAAGAAAGGAAATCAGAATTGAAGCATTGTGAAACTTCATACAATTGAGATAGATTGGCATTGAAGAAGATATCCTACAATGATAGAAGGAGCTTTGCAAATGAAGAAGAAAAGTTCAGCTTTGATCAAATGAAGCTTTGACAGTTTGAGATTCAAGAAGAAGATCAACATCCAATGATTGATTCAATCCAAAATTGAATAGAAGTTAACTCTGATGAGTTAGAAAGATTTGATTGATCATCATACCCCAAAGACACACTCCTTAAAGTTCTTATACCAGTGCTTTGATAAGCTTGATCAATAGAAAGCTGAAAGCTGAATTCTGGGCAATGAGGGGACTCATGGAAATGAGGAGTCGCCTCCTGATCACAGACGCAAAAAGGCCTGGAGACAAATTGAATAAAGAGGGGACTCATGGAAATAAGGTGTCGCCTCTTGCACACAGAAAAAAGAAGCCTGGAGACCAAGTAGGCAATGAATGGACACATTGTAATGAAGTGTCGCCTCATGAAGATAGACGCCAAGGCTTGAAGATAAGATGATCAATGAGCAGACACATGAAGATGAAGTGTCGCCTCCTGGTAGCAGAAGCAAAAAGCTTGAAGATAATATGATCAATGAGCGGACACATGAAGATGAAGTGTCGCCTCCTGGTAGCAGAAGCAAAAGGCTTGAAGATAATATGATCAATGAGCGGACACCTGATAATGAAGTGTCGCCTCATGACAGCAGAAGCCGAAAGTCTGAAGACATAACGAATGAGGAGTCGCCTCATTGATATGAAGAGCGGACTCATGAACTCAGTGAACTATATCTGGTAAATGTAGAAGCAGGAAGTGTTGACACCACAAAAATGGAGCTGACTCTCTCTGTTATAACGGCTATTTTTCTTAACGTTATAACGGACTGGACGTGCATTTATGATACCCAACCACCTCTAACGGATGGAATCAATGCAAGGGTATATATACTAGCCTCCAACTGCATTTATATACAAGAATCAAGAGGAAGAAACAACAAGAGACAAGAATCACTAATCAACCTGATATTCCTGAACATTCTTCCTGTTTTATTCTTGAGTGAGCTTTGAATGTAAAACCTACTCTTAGTAGAGAGTGAGTTGTATACTTCTATACACTTGTAATTGAGAGTTTGGAGAGTTCTCTTGTGTGAAGCAAAACTCTTGTAAAGTTTGAGTGGAGCTTAGACAAAACCACTTGGGAATTGAAGAGCTTGTTGAGGAGTTCTTTGTAGGGTGAGCTGAGCACTTTGTCAATCAGCAGCCCATCTTGTAATAGGTGACTACATAGTGGAAGAAGGCTTCAAGGAGATCTTGGGGTGAGGACGTAGACCACGGTTTGTGGTTGAACCTCAGTAAATCTGTGTCTCTCTTCTATTGCTCTGTTTTCTTTGCTTCTCATGATAACATTGCTTTGCACATAGATTAACCATTGCTATATTGTTTATATTAATCTTAATTAATCTTATCTTGTATTAATATTCGAAAAACCCAATTCACCCCCCTCTTGGGTTGCCTATTGGACCAACATTTGAGACTTGCCATTTCCCACACCCTTACTGGTTCACACTTCCCAGGCTGTTGTGGCTCAAAGACATAGCCTTCAAGGCATTCTGTTGCATTTTTGGGCACCCACGCCCTTGTTACAGACTCTTTCAGGAAGTAGAACAACTAGTCCCTAGTGGACATGTCTCCCATGTCAAGCATTCGACAAAGAACTTGCTTGAAAATATCACCAGATTAGCACCGATGTGCACTAAGCTTCATTAGGCCCACCGACCCCTTTACATGTTGTTCCGAGAAAGGATAGCCCCTTGAGTTCCACTTGAACTCCTTCCATCTTGGCATTATCGCATAGGCCCAACCGTTGCTCCATGTGCGTCATCCTCTACCTTCGTGGCTCTTTTGGACATGCACTCTATAGCTTTGGATGCCTTCTTATCCTCTTTGGCATCCCTTGTACCCCTGTCGACACATTAGCACAAGAATTTAGCACTTGCATGCGGTGTGTCTCCCACCAATGCTTTGATCTCACTTTACTTCTTTAGCACACGTAGGCACGTGGCTTGACCCTTGCACTTCTTCCACTTGTGCTTGGCCCACCATTGCTCCATTGCCCCCTTTGCCACTCGCTATTTAGGGGTGTGTCAACACTATGACATAACCGTTGGAGCCTCCCGAGTCTTGCCCTTCCTCTTGGGCTTGTCCACCACACTTCTTGATGGACACTGTCTTGCCATAGAGCCACCACGACATTCCATCCACCGAGCTCACCGGCATACGTTCTCCGTACTTAAGTCACCACCTAAGTCACCTAATTCGTCTAGTGGAGTAGACGAATTGCGCACTGAGTCGCGGATTGACGAACTCGGTGCAAAATTCGGTCAAACTCGCGAACTGACTCGGTCAAAGTCGAGGATTGACCAGGCGAACTGACTTTTGCTAGGAAAAAATTCAAATTTTGTATGGCCATGGGGTTCGAACCGAGAACCTTAAGCTACAAACTTCACCGACCGTGCCACTAAGCCAATACTTCCCTTGGTAATAACAGATAGTTTTTATTATTTATTAGTAACGGCACAGCATAATAGTACAAATACACTATATTTTCATATTTCACCATAGATGAAGTTAGTTACAAAGGATTTAATGCATAAAAATTTTTTAAAATTATTTATATACTATATGTATATATATATATATATTATTTATTTTTATAAATACATATTTATACACGCTCTGGAGGCACTCTCATTTTCAGTTCTTCTAACGAAGAGCGCTCTCGCGCACCCACTCCCGCACCCGCACCCGCACCAGCTCCCGCTCCGCGAATCGGTGACTTAGGTCACCACTCTTTGCTCCTCCATTGCTTCCTTTCATTTTTGTATTTGGGCGGCACCAACTACATTTTCCACGATCCGTTGTGGGCATAGGTTCAACCACTATCTCATTGTAGCTTTCCCACCAACCATCACTCTGATACCAACTGTCACAGGCTGACATTTTGTAAGCTTGGCAGTCACAAATGTGGCTTGTGCGACGCTTACCAAGTCCGTCTGACATGTCATCCAAACCTAAATCATCTCATTTGGAAGCTAGAATTGAGCATTATAGGCCAACCGTCAAGCAACCTCGTTGAAGAATGGGTGAAAGTAATAAACATATTTCATTGATAAAATCATTATTACATAGCTTACATTATGTACAAGACATGCCTCAAGCCATACAAGATGTTGTGGGATGGAGGGTGGTAGGAGCATACCCCCTCCTTATAATAGGTTTTTAAGCCATTTGTAAACTGATACAACAAAACGTGATACCCCCACGAGGAGTCATAATGGGTCTACAAAAATATCTATAAGGAATCTGACCAAACCTTTTTACATACATTTATATATGACCTTAAACTAATTTTCTAGGCCTTTGAAAAAATTACAACACCTCTCCTCGATAGGTATAAAACACTATTAACTTGGATGCCGCATACCTTGACAAGAAAAAATCTACGTGTGCATTCGACATCAAATCTATATATTTAGACTCTATACAATCTGTATAAACAAGTTTGGATTGTCATGAGACTAGAAAATGAAAGTATAGGCCCAACCTTAATGTGTAGCTCATGACATGATTAAATGCTGATGAGATTGTACTACTGTTCATCCTTGCTATTGATAATAAGCCATCTTTAAAATACCAAGAGATTGATTTAGATTTTGTTTGAGCATTATTTATATAATATTTGAATAAAATTTGAATAACTCTTTAACACAAATTTAACACATATTTAAGTGTCGTCAAACGCGAAGAAGTGGGCTATGACAATGGACAGTATGGAGGTTTAGGCAGTATGGAGATTTAGCTTGCCTGTATTCTAGATGTGAATTCATCAAGACCTCCTCTATGTGTCGGAATCTTTGTCTTCTGACCTTTCCACTTAACATCTCTGCCACGCTATCTCATCGATGACATGTGAAAGAGGGGTAATTGGTGACAATCATGATGGAAACAATGGTGATCTGATTTGATTTAAGGTCTGTGCTATCCAATTAGGTTTTCACGCTTTGCGATGAGGTGGGGCTCGTCAGTCTAGGTGTACGTGTTTATATTCTTACACTTATCTTATTGTTTTTAAAAGAACAATTTAACAGTCAAATGATATTAGATATTCGGTAATAATTTTTATTAAATAGTAGTACATAGTGAGTAAATATATTAATAATTTAAGATTAAAGAATAATAAAGAGATTTTTAAAAAAATTATTTAATAGAGTACTTAATATTACTTGACCATTAAATTTTTTTTTTGTAATGAGTCTATCACGTGTTACCATTTAATAAAGATTTTTTTTTTTTAATGAATCCACCACGTGTTATCATTTAATAAGAATTACTACGAAGTATTACCTGATCACTAGACTTTTTTCTTTTTTAATGAATTGTTAAGTGATTGATTCTATTAAAAATGAAAAAAAATTAGTTCCAATTTGGCTTCTTTTTTTTCAAATCTATTCCAATGTGTAATGCTGATCTTTTTGAATTTGGAATTTTTTTTTTGGATTTGGATATGCATATATGAACTTTTGTGTAAAAAAAGGGGGTTGAGTTAGTATTGATCTCTTCATCTGTGCATGTTGTTTCGTATAGAGAGAGAGAGAGGAGTGAGAAGGTTATGAAATAATTTGAGTGTCATAAACTTCAGACATACCATAGTTACATCATTATATACAGAACTTCTGCAAGAATTTTTTTTCCAAACCCAAATTAAGTTTGTCGTATAGATTACTTGTGTACCTGTTACACTGAGAATGGGTTGATTGATTCAATGATGTTTACCAAGGGAATAGGCAGTATGGAGATTTAGCTAGTCTGTGTTCTAGATGTGAATTCATCAACAGCCAATATTATGAGTCAGGCTCTATGAAGCACGGACAGGCGTAAAGCGACTTAACTTGGCCGACACATGTCGAACACTTCTCAAACACGTTCTCTCTCATGTCCTAATTTTTTTTATAATTTTTTTTCTTAACACACTCTCTGAACATGTGTGTCTATTTTTAAAACACTTTTAGAACACGGTCAACTTGCTTCTTAGTTTACAAAAACTATGAATCTTATTTACAAGCATTGACAGACCTATAAGGGGGGCAGGCGGGGGCCACAGCCGCCTCTAAGTTTTGAAAAATTATCTTAGGTTCTACATATTTTTATGTATTTAGGAGAAAAGATGTGTATTGGCTCCCCTATGTTTTGAAAAATTATCCTAAATCTTATATATTTTTGAGTATTTATGATAAAATAGGTGTATTGCTTCCTCCGAAGGTTTTAAAAATTTCCTTGGATCCTATATACTTTTGATTATTCACAATAAAATAGTTATATTACCCCTTCAAAATCCAAGTCATTTTACCATTTTTTTCTCTCAAATTCAAGTAATTTTGATTACCTCTCTCGTTCAGGAAAAAAAATTTAGTAAAAAAGCAATGCTTTTACTTTAGGTACTATATTTGTTATAATTTTTATTTTTATTTTATATTTGATGAATCTCTTATTATAGCATTTAGATTTAAGTGACAATAATTGAGCGTTATAATGGCATCACTATTTTTTTTTTTCTTGCTTGGCCCACCCTTCGTGAAATTTTTGGGACGGGCACTATTTACATGGAGGAGAAAGAGGGAGAGAGGGGCAAAGAGCTTTGTTTGAATATCTAACAACCAACAAACGACAAGAAAAAGAAGAAATATAAAAATATTTACGCATAACTAAATATAAAACAAATAAAAAAGGTGTATAAAAAATATATTTATGTTATATAAATTATAAAAATATAAATAATAATGCTATGTTCACGTCGTATCATGTCCTCTATTTTTTAAAATTTTCGTGTCCGTGTGTAGTGTCCGTGCGTATTAGATTAAACTATTTGGTTATAATGTCCATTCTTGTCCCCATGGCTTCACTCTCTTGTATTTTCCACAAGAAAAATTCTCATTTCCTCCGCCTGGTACACTTCAAATCATAGGAATCGTCGGAGCTACGGCGATGGTTTCCATGTTCACCACTCCTGCCCAACCATATATGAATCTGATCATAATAAATTGAACCCGAAAGTATGACCAGGGACCATAGAAGGAAGAATCCGATCACCATGATGCCTTGCTTGAACTCCTCTGGAGGCCTCTTATTTCTTGGCTTGCTTATCTTCCTTAGCCTCGGCACAAGAGTTACCTCCGATCCTCTTTCCTACTCTTGCCCAAATACAGCTACTTACACTCCATACAGCATCTACAAAGCCAACCTCAACACCCTCTTCTCTGCTCTCTCTTCCAACGCCGCACACACAAACGGCTTTTACAACTTCACCGCCGGAGCCAATTCTCCCGACGCAGTTTACGGCCTCTTTCTATGCCGAGGCGACGTTTCAGCTGCCGCCTGTCGAGATTGTGTGGTGACTTTAAGCTACGAAATAACACAGTTGTGCCCCAGGCAGAAAGTGGCCGTGATTTGGTATGACAATTGCTTGTTACGCTACTCGAACCGGAATATTTTCTCCATTCCGGATCGATCAGCTAGCCTTACAATGTATAATGTACAGAGTATTCGAGATCCGGTCAGGTTTAATCAGCTTTTGGGGGTGACAATGGATGATGTAGCGACTCGGGCTGCAAATGATCAATCGGGTAAGAAGTTTGCTACTAAAGAAGCCAACTTCACTGCATTTCAGAAGCTGTATGGCCTTGCGCAATGCACGCCGGATCTTTCCAGTGCCGGGTGCAACTCCTGCCTCCGAGATGCTATCTCAGCTATTCCAAGTTGCTGCAATGGGAAGCGAGGTGGAAGAGTTGTTTTTTCGAGTTGCTATGTCAGGTATGAGTTGTACCCGTTCTACACCAAAGCCGCTGCATCACCGCCAGCACTAGTCTTTCCTCCTCCTCCTCCTCCTCGTCCTCTTCCTCTTCCTAGTCCTCGTCCTCGTCCTCGTCCTTGTCGAACAAGCAATCCAGGTAACTCAGATCCTCCCTCTTCCCCCTTTAATGAATTGAACATTTGTTCCTAGCTTACCCTAGCAAAAGCCAACTGCCCATGGCAATAGAAACAACCCTTTTGTTGATACTTGATAGAAATATTATTTTATTTCTAAGGTGTATATATATTTACTAAGAAATATAAATGTTTTTTTCGTCCGTGTCTTTAGACATGAGAAACAGATAAATGCGACACTTGAACGCATACTGCACCGGACAACCGTGCTCGAGCCAATGTAACATAGCTCTTTGCGGTGTTAATTGGCTTGAGTCCATGGGTTGGATCTATTGAATGAGATCCTGTAGAGAGGGCGGGGAGGTATGAGATGATCGGATGCAGGGAAGCCTAGCAATCCGTTTCTATCGATCATTCGTCAGAAAGCAGTGGAGAAAAAAATCATCTTATTGTTGAAGGCGTAGAGAGGGCTGAAAAAAGATGAGAGAAATTTTTATAGCCATATTGTAAAAAAAATTTGTGTAATTAATTGGACCAACAAGCCTCTGTCCTATAGTGCAGCCATGTCCTTGCAGAATAAAGTATTATACATATTGATCCTAAGGAGTTGGCTTAGTAGTCAAAACTTGGGATCTCATGATCTGTGTCTCAAGTTCTAAACCTCTTATGTCCTATCAATTTTTTAGAACCACTCCCAATTAATTACCATGGTTGTATAGGACGGGAGACTAAACAAACCCTGTGATTACTCGGGGTTAAAAAAAAAAAAAACAAAATATTCTACATATTAAATCCTTGCAACATAACGTGGGATTTAAATTCTACAACTTGAATTTGGATGAAAAGTTAAAGTTCTAGCACTTTGAGTGAAAGGTGCTTTTTGCTTATGCAGATCCTGAACAGAACAATTTTGTAATATTGCAGGAGAGGAGGGAATCTCATCACAAGCACTCATAGCCATCATATTTGCAATACTGGTATTTGTATTTGCTTTTGTCACGGGCTTCTCTTTCATAGCTGGAAAAGGAAAGAAGAAATATGATGCTCTTCCTCAAGAAGATACCTGTGAGGAAGGTAAAATGAAAAAAGAAAAAACTTTCGTTTCAGCTCTTGCTTTAACCATTTATTCTTACAGTGATCCATTGACCAATTTGCTACATTTAATTTTTCTATTTTTTTTTTTTCAGTTGGGATTGAAATCAAAACAGTTCAGCCTTTGGAATATGATTTGGCTACAATTCAAGCTGCCACAAACAACTTCTCTGATGATAACAAAATTGGTGAAGGTGGATTTGGTAATGTCTACAAGGTGAGAAGTTACTTGCATCTAATTGCAGCTGCAAAATACAATCATCCAAAAAACTTGGAACTTTCAAAATTTTTGATTAAAAACTTTCAATGGATATTTTGTATTCTCAGGGTGCACTTCCCAGTGGACAAAAGATAGCTGTGAAGAGGCTATCTCCTAACTCAGGGCAAGGTGCTGAAGAATTCCAGAATGAGGTTGCATTGGTAGCCAAGCTTCAACATAGAAATCTGGTGAAGCTACTGGGATTCTGCTTGGAAGGAAAAGAAAAGATACTCATCTACGAAATTGTGCCAAACAAAAGCCTCAACTATTTTCTGTTTGGTCTGGCATATCTGAACAACTATAGTTCTTAGTTTATCCTTTCATTTAATTTCACAGAACAATAATTCCCATGACCTTATATTCTCCTTAGTAATAGAACAGACATTTTAAATAGACACATCATTGATAGATTAGTAATGTGCCAAGTCTAATTCCTTATTGCTAACTTGAATATCTGTTCTCGTCAATTTACAGATCCCAAGAAGCAAAAGAAGTTGGATTGGTCAAGGCGTTACAAGATCATAAGAGGGATAGCTCGAGGGATTCTTTATCTTCATGAAGATTCCGGATTTAGAGTTATTCATCGAGATCTCAAAGCAAGCAATATTCTGTTAGATGGGGATATGGATGCAAAAATTTCAGATTTTGGTATGGCAAGGATTTTTGGCATGGATCAAACTCGAGGAAATACAAGTAGAGTTGTTGGAACATAGTAAGTGTTGAGTTCTCACTTCCCCTAGATCTGTTTTTTAGTTTCAATTACTGCATTCCTAATTTGTCCAATGAAAAGAAGAACTTCAACAGAGCAAAAAGAAAATCTTTTTGAGAGGCTTCTCGTAGAGGTAGAATTTTGAAGAGTTTCATGTTATCTTCTCACTTCTATTACTATGCTAATAATATTGGCTTGCAGTGGTTACATGTCTCCAGAGTATGCAATACGTGGACAATTCTCTGTGAAGTCGGATGTTTTTAGTTTTGGGGTCTTAGTTCTCGAGATCATAAGTGGCAAGAAGAACAGTAGCTTTTACCAATCAGATAGCGCTGAGGACATTCCGAGCTACGTGAGTTAAAACTATAATTTTAATTATTATTTTTTCTTCTCACTGCCAATATCATCATCTGGACAAGTCATAAGCCATGAATTCTTGCAGGCTTGGAAACTCTGGACCACCGGAACGCCCTTGGAATTGATGGATTTAAGTCTGAAGGGGTCATATTCAAGCGATGAAGTCACTCGATGCATCCATATGGGCTTGTTGTGTGTCCAAGAAGATCCAGATGCCAGGCCTTCCATGGCAAGTGTAGTTCTAATGCTTAGCAGTTGCTCTGCTACACTGCCAGTTCCTCAACAGCCTGCACTCTTTGCTCGTAGCAAAACAGGGTTGAATGAACCAAAAGGCGTAGAGTCGGATCAGTCTACAAGCAAATCAATGCAATGGACTTTGAATGAAGCATCCATTACTGAACAATACCCCAGATAATCTGAGAAGTCTAGGCCAAATCAAGATTCAAGAATAGCTCTGTGGTGTGAGATGAATAAACTCAAACTCAGACATGAAGGATGATGTCTTTCAATGTTTGAAAGATTTAGAACTCTATATTAATGTATTTCCAAGCTTGCTACCGATCAGTTTTCTAGCGTCAGCACAAAAAAAATATGTGATAGTATTTTAGGCTAATGTTATACAACCAGAAAAATCATACAGAATTTATCGCCAGAATTATGTGACTAAATTGTATGCCTATCACTTTAAAATAAAGAGTCCACCTAGATACTTATTAATTACAAAATTGTCATCGCCACATCATTCTGGTGCAGATTTCTGTACACAAATTCTAGAAGAATAGCATTTTCCTTTTAATAATTCACACCCTAAAAGCCTGCCTTTGATGTGTGGGTGGCAGGCACGTATTTCTGTTACCTCAGTTCCCTTCTATAATTATGGTCCTAAGCAAATTTCTCGAGTCGAATAAGAGGCAGACCAAATTTTAATGTGATGTGTAGATTGCAGACTTACAAGATTATTATGGGAGGGACTACTTGATGGCTTCTCTATCTTGATGAAAATTATAGACGTAGAATTATACACCGTGACCTCAAAGCTAAAAATATCCTGTTAGATGGGGACACAGGATGCAAAAATTTCAGATTTTAGCATGGCAAGGGCTGTCGGTGGGATCAATCTCCAGAAAATACAAACATAATCATTGGAAAAGAGTAAGTTTCAAGTCCTCTCATCCCCTGTTTCGGTTTTCCATAATGTAAATCACTTAATTCATAAACACTCCACTTGCAAGTAAAACATTTAATTGCAATAGGGAAAGGAGAAAAAAAAAAGAAGGAAAGGTCATTCTAATACTTCAAAAACTTCTCCTTTGATATTATGTCTAACTTCCTCGTGATTCCAATCTGTGCATATGAAGTTTTTTGAGTTAAATTTTCATGAAAAAAAAAAAAAAACTAAAAGCTTAAGTTGGTTGAAAGATGAAATTGTGCAATTTCATTGATATGACGACTCCCAATTAATATTGGTATGTCTAGAGTACTATATATATATACCAATTTCACATGAAAATTGAATTTGAAATTTGGCAATGGAATGAAGGGATGAAATGGGTATTGAAAGAAGATGAGGTACCTTGTGGCCTTTTCAATTATCTTTCTTTCCAAGATGTTCTCTTGAAAATTTTCTCTTGGAGCGCGTCCTAAGTCCTGAGGGTGACTAGGTCACGATGTCCTGTATTAGTGGTGCCAAGACCTATAAAATTTTCGTAGTTGATAAGGTAATCAGATAAGGTCATCTGTGGCTGATGATAAAAGCAGACCAACTTGCACAATTGCTACGTTGTGCATGGTTGACCTGACCAAATGGGAATGCTGTGTTCCCCACTTGTTGGTTTCTCTTGTTTGGCTTTACCACTCCCATCTCTGTCAAACTGTTAAGGTTTTGGTCGGCTCAACTATGGTATAGGACATTAATTCGGCCATGGTATAGGACATTAATTCGGCTATTCAAATACGAGACAAAATATAAGATTTGATCTCACATATTCTATCATATATAAATCTTTTAACATATTAGTCAAGTTTTTAATATTTGGTATTAGAGCAGTCTCTACGTTCAGAGTTTGAATCCTGCCTAAAAGAGTACTACCTGGAGTAGAATATGAGCCGTTCAAAAAGAAAAATGCTACCAACTGTCAGAGTGAAAGTTACTTAGAGTGAGAGTCGCTATGTTTTGTTACTTAAAATTATCTACAGAAACATAGTGGTATGTTACAATTTTAATGGACCCAACCAATGACATAAGATATAAGTTGAACTATTATAATATGAAACGGAATATAAAAAATGGTCCCACGCATTTCATGCAAGTCTCTTAGCGTATTCGTGAAGTTTCCAACACAAACTTTGACACTTTCAAAAAGTCTTTTGAGTCCGTAATGACAAAAGTCTTTGTGACTCTTAATGAGAAAGCTTGTTTTAGCTACTTTTCATTGCCATAAAAAAAAAAATATATATATATATATATATATATATTGGCAACTTAAAAGAAAATTTTCAGTGGGGACGCGTCAAAAGAACCAAATGACTCATGCAAGTTCTAAATATTTGGTATTCTAAATTACAACCTCTACTATCAACCGGCAATGGTGCAACAGTCGCAAGTAATGGTAGTCTTTCTCATTCTAAAAACTTGCACATTACGTTTTGGTAGAACTGTAGAAGTGACCCAATGGGAATGCAGGGTTTGGTTTCTCTTGTTTAATTTGTCCTGACCACTCCTATCTCTGTCAAAACTTCGTTTGGTTTCGAAAGTTCTTGTAAGTAGGTAATGTGACTCAAAAGTCTATGCGACTCTTGCTCAGAAGCTTGTTTTAGCTACTTTTCATAGCTGTCTAATGGCGGCTTGTATGGAAATTTGCTCAGAAGCTTATTTTAGCTACTTTTCATAGCCATCTACTGGCGGCTTATATGGAAATTTTCTCTTGAGATGCGTCAAAATTACTCCGGCCTCCGGTGCTTCTTCGGCCTGATTCCCACCGAGCTGCCGTAGAAACTTCCTCCAGTTAAGACTGCCAACAAGCTGTACCTTTTTTGTATAAAAAATACTAATCATACAGAATTTTTATACAAAAAACTCGTACAAAATGATGTGTCATGGTATTTTTTTCCCTCACGAATGGATCTAAATAGGCCACGTCATTCTGTTTAATATTTCTATATAATGGTTGTACAACGTAACAGTAATAATTTGGGTATCCTAATAACTTGGAAACCAAAGGACCCTTAAATTTTAACAAATTTTTGTTTGGCTAATTACATTCTACCTTTGTGATTTCAGCCAAAATCACACAATTTCATATAGTTCAAAAGAAAACACTTAACTCTTTTATTTCATTTCAATCAAAATGGATGGGATCGTAACAAATTAGGTATAATGACAAAAATGCACTATGGAGGTTAGCCCTCTATTTTGAATGGCCATTTTCCCGAGACCCTCGGACGCGCACAGTTAATTCTAAGTAGTTTCCTTCCATTATGCATATAAATCCCTATCAAAAGGAGTTGCGTTTACTTTTGAATCGCAGTGAATTTGGTGAATTTGTTGAATCACATGAGAAAAACTGTGATTACCTATTTTTCTCCTTTTAACTATCTCAGTAGTATTTTGAGATTTCTCTCTATGGAGTACCAACAATCCTGAAATTTTCAAGTGAGTCGAGCAATGTCCAAAGATTTGCAAAACCTCTTTTTCTAGCACGCGCTTGCCATTCTGCTGGCTGCATACTCAGTCAAACCCTTGCAAAAGCGATGCTTTCCTTTGCAGTAAAGTAGAACAACCACCTTTAATCCCAATAGCTGCTTTTGGAGCCTTATAAAACAACATTCATATGCCTAGGACTCGAGCAATGGGTACTTCAATTTTGGTTGTCTTTCTTTCATGTATGATCATAAGCCTTCCCCTAAACACTGCTGAGTTCTGTCCCAACACAGCCAACTTCACTGCCAACAGCACGTATGGCAAAAACCGCAACCTGGCGCTCTCTTCCCTCGCCTCCAATGTCACGGCCCATGGCGGGTTTTTTGCTGCCCCGATCGGGCAAGATTCCGACACTGTTTATGTGCTCGGACTCTGCAGAGGTGACCTTAACAATGAAAGTTGTTTCAACTGTGTCAATAACCCAAGTCAAGCTATCCTGGGGAAGTGTCCCAACCAGAAACAGGCCATTGAATGGGGAGACCCTAGGTGTATTGTACGGACCTCAGATAAGTCCTTTTTTGGGGTTATGGATACTCGTCCGGCTATTTTCGTGTGGAATGTAAATAACATCTCCAGCAACATGGAGGATGAGTTTGATCAAACCTTAAATAGTTTGGTTGATGATCTTGTAGTCAAGGCTGCCTTGGGTGGCTCTAGGCTCAAGTTTGCAACTGGAAAAAAAAACTATACAATATATGAGAATAATATATATGCTCTCATGCAATGTACCCCTGACCTATCTCCGAGTCAGTGTAGCGATTGTCTCAGAGGAGCAATGGATGATTATCGAAGTTGTTGCCAGAGGAAGCTAGCGGTAAATATTCTGACACCAAGCTGTATTTTTCAGTATGATTTGTCCCAATTCTATGAATCTACACCCGATGCTTCACCGCCGCCACCTCCGCCGCCAGTTACTCTTGCTCCTTCCCCATCAACAAACACAACTATAAAAGAAGGTATGTCCATGTCTCCTTGTTGCATGGAGTTTAACTTTGTAGGAGAATTTATTATTCGCCAATCTTGCTTAAGTAGTCTTGAATTTTATAAATTTGGATCCTTTTCATTTTACAATTGTAGTAAAAATCTTCAACCCATTCATGAAAAATAGACACTCGCGTTGTTAAAACTGAAAATCATTGAACAAGATGAGGCCAAGTCAAATGTGCAAAAACTACATCATTCAACTCAACTCAGGTTAATAGAAAGTAAAATACATAGAACCATTCATAACTGAACTCAGGTTTCAGCAGTTGATAAATCTAATGTGAGCATTTCCTGTCACGTGCAGATAGCAGAAGTAGCACAATTCGGACTGCTATTATCGTTGTCGTTCCAATAGGTGTCTCATTATTACTTATTACCCTTGCCTGTGCCTTTTTCCGATTGAGGAAGAGAGAAGAAGTCAAAGGTAAGTTCATTCATGTTTCAATGATTGTTACGTTCTAAGGAAAAATGTTATTCGTACATAAACTCAACTCCTAATAAAATGACGTGGCAATGACATTTTTATAATTAAAAGTCATTATGATAGATGATTTGTTTTAAAGTGAAAAGTTCTCATTTAAATATATAATTCTGTATGAATTTTCTGTTTATATAACATTATCCTTTTTATAATTAAGAGCCATCATGAATGGTATTTTATTTTAAAATGAAACTTTCATTTAACTACGTCATTCTAGTAAAAAGTTCTCTAAGAATTTTTTAGTTATATAACATTATCCATATTGGAAACGTTTTACTTTATTGAGGTTCTGATGCTTCAGAAAGATTGGACTCTGTTTGCCTCTTCAATATGGCTTGCGTAAGAGCTGCAGCAAAATTATTCAAAGTTTCAAGAGAAGATGGTGTGCACCATGCTGGTAAATATTGGAAAATAGAAGAGTAGAAAAGCTATTGCTTTTGGTTACAGAAGTAGAAAATGTTACTATAGAATTTCAACTTTAATAAAGCAATTGAAAATTCTTGACTGTAGTACAATTTAAAGAAGAATTCCTTTAGGAGAATTAAACAGACTTCTGCAAAATGTTCAGCCAAAATACAGGTCCTCTTTTACATTCTCTCGTTAACTAGTTCATTTTTGTCAAGGTGAGGAGGCATCTCAAATTGTGGATTCCTTGATATTTGACTTTGCCACTATAAGGGCTGCAACAAATGACTTTTCCAATGCTAACAAGCTTGGACAAGGTGGATTTGGTTCAGTATACAAGGTAAAAAGAAATGCTCGTGTGTGTTGTTATATAAAAAAAGTGAACTATTCTGTCTTCTTCATAGCAATATTTTGAGTTTTTTGCCAAAGTAACATTCCTTTTAAAAATAATTCCCTATCTAACACTCTCTCAAAAATAATTTCCAAACTAACATTTTGACATCATTTTTGAAAGAAATATTTTATTAACAAGCCATTATAATTGACAAAAATTGACATTTTGCCCTAATATATGAATGCATGTATATAAATTTACCACTTCTAATTGTGCTGGAAAAACTCTCACTTTTAATGGGTCTAAATAATATTTTATAATATTATTTTCACCTCTCCTCTTAATAGTACACTAGTATAATAGCGTGCTTTCAATTAAATAGTGTAAATTTTTTTTTTTTAGAATTTCCAAAAATGTATATATGTTTACAACCTAAAGGAATAGAGAATGAAAATGTTGAGTTCAAGCCTAGGGGATAAGAACAGACCTTGAACCTATGATCATGAGTGGGATAATTAGAGTCCATATCAAATAGAACACTCCTTGCTCAACTACTTAGAGATTGATGGGTCAGAATTAATAAAATATAATATGATTTTTGATGGGTGAAATCATTATTTATTAGTAGCATTAAATTATAGATGAAGACAATTATACAATTGCGTGCTATAATAGCATACCATTAAGAGGAGAGGGGCAAACCAATTATAAAAATTTAATTGAATTGGAGTTTCACCAAACAAAATAAATTAGAGGCGGTAACATTATAAAATTTAAATTACTCTCTAAGAGTAGTATTGGGTTTTAATTGAATTGCTTAATTTAATAATAATCTTTTTGTATGCCAATGTGTTCACTAAACTAATCTTAATGCAAGTTTTGTCAAGATAAATTTGGAATCAATATTCTATTTGATTGTTGAAAAGCATAAGGAAAAAAAAACAACTTGCTTTTATTATAAAGCTAAAAACTTTTTCGTAGATTTCTTAGTTATTAAAAGGGCATTTTAGAATTACATGATGGAATTTTTTTTTATTATAGATTGAGTTGTATTTTACTATAACTTTTTCGAGTTTCAATTTCCAAAGTAATGAGTACTTATATTTGGGAATAATGAGCTTACGCTTAATCATGAGAGAAAGCAACAAATTTGAAAATATGTATATATATATTGGGGTAACAAATCAATTTTAGTAAACTATAATAGCTTTTTAATAAACTATTTCCTTTATGGATAAGGCCAGAATGTTAGTTTAGAAATTATTTTTGCAAGAGTGTTAGATAGGGAATTATTTTTTAGAAGAATGTTAGTTTGGGAAAAAACTCCAATATTTTAGCACAAAGTTGATAACATGAAGCGGTAAATCATGGTTGATCTACATTCACCAGGGTAGGCTCTCAAATGGACAAGAAATTGCT
>CM065377.1:48501682-48584182 GCA_033060915.1 Euryodendron excelsum | reverse complement strand
GGAGTAATTGTTCGACTGTGAACAGAGTTGTTCTTTGCCACCACACCCGATCTGGATTTGCAGGCACCTTCGCGACTTCGGCATCACTCCTTGGTTGTAATCACCTCCATGACAATATGTTCGTTTTGGGTCCCGGGTGTGAGAAAGAGAAGAGGGACTGCAAGCAGGAGAGAGAGAGAGAGAGAGAGAGAGAGAGAGAGAGAGAGAGAGAGAGAGAGAGAGAGAGAGAGAGAGAGAGAGAGGCTTTCGCCGGACTGGTTCGAGTTGCTGGTACTTGGTGGTGGTGATAAACAATGAGTGATGGTGGGGACAAAAGATAGTGTTTGGTTGTTGGATAAATAGAAAAGGGGTGTTTGGTTTTAGGAGGAAGAATTTGATTTAAGTGTTCTTATTTTACGTAGAATTCTATATTTAAATAAGGGTATAACTAGTATTTTAAAAAATTTTAATGAATGGCATCAGCAGTTAGTAACGGCGTGTGTGTGCGGTGGGACAAAGTGTTATCGATAATTAAAGTAAAAGGGATTTTAATAATATTTTAAAAATTAAAGGAGTACTGTTTAAAAATTATCAGTAACTTCAACGGAGCTTATTGTAATTTATCCAAAAACAAAAAGAAAGAATACCAAAAACGGGCGCGCGGGGGGGGGGGGGGGGGGGGGGGGTTAATAAATATAGAAACAAGAAAGTGTTCTTATTTTACATAGAATTCTATATTTAAGTAAGGGTATAACTAGTATTTTAAAAAAATTTAATGGATGGCATCAGCAGTTACCTCTGCAGTTAGTAACAGCGTGTGTACGGTGGGACAAAGTGTTATGATAATTAAAGTAAAAGGGATTTCGATGATATTTTAAAAATTAAAGGGGAACTGTCTAAAAATTATCAGTAATCTTAAAAGAAATTATTGAAAGAGCGAGGGAAAGGGGAAAGTTATTAAATATAGGAGAGATAATAGTCAGACCTTAAAGGCTGTTTTACGTTGTGAATCTGTTACATATTAAGGTCTGCTAGGCCCAAGTTTTCTAAAAAGCCATTTAGTCAGTTTTTTTAAATGATTTTTTAAAGTTTAATCTAGTTCTAAAAATGACTTTTTTTAAGAAAGGAGTAAAACACAGTTTAAAAAAATTATAAATTTAAGTTATAAGCTGATAGAAAAGTAGCATCCAAACACTCCTTAGAGTGACTGACATATAGTGACGAATTATTTTTGTATTCCTACATGTGTATTGGTTTTTTAGAGAGACAATTTTATTATGTGAAAAATTATAGGTGTTATTATAGCTATATAAGAGAGTTTTCAAATTTTAAATTCTCGATGTAAGAAACATCACAAGCATCGCAGTTTAACTAGAACGTCATTATACATAAACATAATTATCAAAATTGAGTCGGATATCGAACTGGTTAAGACGTGGGTTTGCGGTTCATTAATTCAATCAGTAGGTCAACTGGATCATTTATTATTATAAAATTATATATTTTTTATTTATTAGATACCTTATATATGTTATATATGGTAAAAATAAGAAAAATGCTATACATAAATTATTTTCTTACCTACTTTCTTAATTACTAAATACAAGTGAATGTGACCCACATTCATTTATTAATGTAGGTCCCACCTGCATCGTATCGGGTGAATAAAAAAAAAAGTAAAAAAAGAATTTGCATATAGTGTTGTTTTAAAAATAATCATAAAATAGAGTATATTGCGGTGTTTGAGCTCATAAACTTCACATGGAATTCCCAGTTTCAAATCTTCGCTTCCTAAAATTTTAAACTAGTTATATATATTGGCACCTCACAATATTCAAAATTTAAAATGTCAACAGCTGTCTACACTATGCATCTAAGAATTTTTAAAATTTGAAAAAACTTCCTTGGTTCACGTGCAATAATTAAAATTTCACACGGCAATAATTAAAATTTCACACAGCGGTAGATAACTTTCATTATTGACAACAGCAAAACTTTTCATTGGTGTAAAAAAAAATTTATTCTAAATTTTGTTACAATTCTCGTGTATCAGCTCTTATATTTTAGATTTAGTAGTTGTGTATCAAAATTTTCCCATTTTCTAAGTTTTTTTTTAATATATATGTGAACATTTATTCCATCCCTTTTCTGTTATTTGGTTTCTAATTTTTCAGTATATTACCGATATTTCTATGTGATATTTGCTCAAATTTAATATCATGACCGGCTATGAAAGTAGTAAAATATCAAGGTTTCATGTTGGTTCCAAATGAAAAGTTCTAGCTTTGTATAGTAACTTTTCGTTTCCGTTTCAACTAATGAACAATTTCTTACTTAATGCAATATATCATAATGAAGGCTATCTCCTTTGGAATTTAAAAAAAAAATAAAGGCTTAAGGTTGTCCATATAATCAATGCAACTATCACCTCAATCTTTCTTCTCATATGCAACTATTGACTAGGTATTGAATAACTTCAAAATTATCTTACCTGCTCATCTCCATAGGTGTATTTTGTATAGACGTTCAGCGAGAGTGCAAATTCTTGAGAAAAATCATCAAGCAATTGTTGAAAGAGTCAATAGAGTGAAATTACCTCCCAATTGTTCAACATGTCCTTATCCACTGCTCTCCCAATCAAACTTTTTGCTCCTTTTGATAGCTTTTATTTCTTTACGCGGTTGATTAATCCACGTGGTAGTGTAGAACTTTGAATCTTCCAAATGAGTGCCACAAATAGAGACGCAGAAGTCAAATTTGCTCCCTTTGAATACAACTTTGTTTATGAGTTTTTCGATTTAGCTTCTGGCTTTTATATTAAATCCAAAAGCCAAATTCAAAAAACCCAAGCTAGTAAAAAGGCTAGATGTCAAATCATGAAAAATTGCCTTTGGTTAAAAATAAAGACCGAGTGGTCCTCCTGGACCTCTGTTAAGTTTATTTGAACTCTTCATCTCCAACTTTCTGAGTAATGTTAATGGTGCGAAATTTCCTATCTTTTGTCCATTACCACTCCTGTCCCAGTCTAGCTTTTTTTTTTTTTTTTCCTAGTTTTAAGTCTTTCATTTTATTATTCCATTAATTAATCCACGCTGTAGTATAGAACATGGAATCTGCCCAATGACTGTCACATCCAGAAACAAAGAAGTCATAGTGAAACAATTGCTCTAATTCATCTTTCAACTTGCTGAGCGCAATGTTAGGCGCAAGCACACCGTCCAAGGGTACTGCATGTGCAAACTACAGGTGTTCTTTAAAACAAAAATATTTTACCAAAATAACGATGTGAAGTAATATTATTATAATTAAAAGTTAATATAATAGTATTTAATTTTAAATTAAAGGACTCTTATACCATTATATTATTTTTTTATAAATTATGTATAAATTTTTTTATTTATATAATAAATTACTTTTACTATTCAAACTTTGAATGTTTCGTAATTAAATGTTATATTTCTTCCATTTAAGTTGATCCATTCAGCATCTTTAGTTTGATCATGACTTTTGACCATGTGAACGTGCCTTCCTTTGTATGCAACGCATCTTTCCCCACAAGATCAACACAGATTTTTCAAGATCATGGACTTTATTACATAGGTGAAAGATAAGCACAAAAGCAACTTTGCATTCAACCCGTAATTATTTCACCATTCGTCACGAGACTAATTGTGCCATCTGAAGCTATTATCCCCTGAAAAAATGGGTTCTTGGAGACAGCTCCTCTTCCTTTCTCTCATCCTCATAAACCTTATTGGCTTCTCCCTTGCCCAGCCTGACCTCCGATACTCTGATTGTATAAACAACGGCAATTACTCAAGCAATAGTATATACCAGACAAACTTCAACGCTCTCATGTCCTCTCTCCCCTCCGAAATCGATCAATACGGGTTTTCCAGTTCCTCAGCCGGCGAAAACTCTGACAGAGTTAACGCAATCGCGCTTTGTAGAGGAGATGTTGAGATAGATACTTGCCGTAGTTGTATCAGCAACACTAGCATCAAGCTCATAGAACTTTGTCCAAACTACAAAGAGGCGATTGGAGGGTACGACGAATGTATGCTGCGATACTCAAACAAGTCCATAAACGCCACCATGACGACCGATACCATAATCTATTTGTGGAATGTCAACAATGCATCAAGCGTGGTTCAATTCAACGATGCGTTAACTACCTTGTTGAACGGAATTCGTAGCCAGGCGGCGTCAGGCGGATCGCGGAAGTTCGCGACCGCAAACACAACCGGTCCGGACTTTCAAACAATATATGCAGCTGCGCAATGCACGCCTGATATATCCGTGCGGGACTGCACTAATTGCCTAAATGTGGCTTATGGATATATTCCACAGTGTTGTAGTGGGAAGAGAGGAGGAAGAGTTATTACACCCAGCTGTAATTTTCGGTATGAGACACAACTTTTCTATGGTGAGGTTCCAGCTGATGCACCACCAACCTTACCAGGTACAGCTCATCTTACTTCTGACTTTAGATTGAAGTTTATAGTTAGGCAGTAGCACATTGAATTTGCTTTCCTGGAGGGTATATGACAAACCAGGCAATCATTAGACATAATTACTCTGATTAGCATAGTAGGTAAGTATATATAATTATATATCATAGTTTCAGATTTTCCATTATTAAAGGCCAATCTCTGATCCTCCTGTTCTTGTCCATTACCAGCTATTTTCTAACTATAAAATGTCCTCCAAAATCCCCATGACTTCTTCAAATCATAGATCATCCAATTCTGTTATTCTT
Source organism: Euryodendron excelsum (assembly GCA_033060915.1). Classification (NCBI taxonomy): domain Eukaryota; kingdom Viridiplantae; phylum Streptophyta; class Magnoliopsida; order Ericales; family Pentaphylacaceae; genus Euryodendron; species Euryodendron excelsum. The sequence continues at coordinate 48,579,444 of CM065377.1, read as the reverse complement.
TGGTCATACGCCTTAAGCACATACGGTAAAAGTTTCCTTTGCAAAAATTTCATTGAGAGTTTTCACATAAAACTACTTGCTAATCTTAGCAAGCAAGAAAAGAATTATAAGAAGGCGAACAAGTTGGTTGATATGCATCGTTGTACCTATTTCCTAATTAGTTAAGTTTTTTGGACAACTATTGTTCTAACATGGTATTAGATCTAAGGATGTAGTAAGTTTTGGCTTCAAGTCTCCATATTTGTATTTGTTTAAAAATTTGCATCTCCACCCAATGGCGAACACAGCGGCGGGCGAGGCCATGCCCTCCCTCCAAAATCTTGTTTACCACCTATAAATTTTTTTTGGATATTAAACATCTAATATAGTGTATCAAGCCTCCTAAAATTTAAATTATTTTACTTTGGTCCTTTCAAAATTTAAAATAATTTACCTTTGCCCTACTTAATAAAAATCATGTGTCCGCCACTTTTTCCACCCATGATTCGGGCTCGCATGAGTGTGGGCTCATTTTCTGACAGCTGAAACTTAAGAAATGGTGATACTTTTTGGTCAATAGGTGATCTAGCAAGTGCAATTGTATGTTGAGTATTCTTATTAAGTGGTTGCTTCAGTGGGTAAGAATTTGATTTTTTTTCACTCAATGCTTAAGTTCCAGTCTCTATAGCGGTTTAGTAGACCTAAATTTAATTTTCAGCCCCTAGAGTAGCTTTAATCCATACATAAGTGCGGTGGAGTATCTTGCAAATAGCTGTATGGTGTTGAGAGACAATATGTTCTTAAGGATGTGTGTAGTAGTTTATTTGTATATCTATTTTTTGTATAAAAAAAAATTATTTGAGAAACCCTTGGCATATGGCAGTCATTTTATTTAGAATTTATGAATCTAGACAATTGCATATCTAAATTACTTTGCCATGAGTGCCAGATACCAAGTTTAAAAATTGTCTGCATATGCATATGGGCCATTCTGAAATCCAGCATTTTACATGATTTAATGAGAAGGAATTTCTGGGTTTTGCAGGAAAGAAGAATAATACAACTCGAACAGTCATCATTATCGTAGTTCCGACTATTACTTTTGTGATAGTACTCATCGTCTGCATATACATCCTTTTAAGAAAGAGGAAGCAGAGGGAGCAGAGGAAGCCAATTAAGGATGTTGACAGTAAGTTTACGAGGGTTTATTTTCACTGTCATATGGACTTTTGCCTCAATTTGCTGCTGCTGACTTCCATTGAAGCAGGAAAAATCCATTGAAAAATCACTTGTTCGCAAGTACTACTTCCCAGTATTCTCTATTGTTTGCAAGAGTAAATCTTGGAAAGGGAATTGATAACAATTCTATATATCCTGAAAATCAGCTGTAGAAAATTCCAGGATGCTATTTTGGTGGGAATTGGTTAGACTCTATGCACAAGCCTACTCAAACTAGAGCCATTCAAATTCTTCCATCATCTATGATAATGTTGCCTTATCCAGCAACCAAACATAAATGTAAACTAAAAACTTATTGGAACATGAATGTAGCCTTGGAATCCAAACCCCCACGAATCTGTTCAAATTGACAATACGATGTAGAATTTCTGAAGAAAGTCACGACTCACCATACCTTACTGAAACATCCTCCAAATTTTCGTTAGTAACTTTTATTGACATATGTATTAACTTGTTATGTTTGTGAAGCAGTAGATGAAATTAGCGCTGTGGAATCCTTGCAATACGACTTTGGTACAATAAGTGTTGCAACAGTTAACTTCTCCAATGCTAATAAACTTGGACAAGGTGGATTCGGTGCAGTTTACAGGGTAAATGAACATTCAGATATGAACAGGATATATCGTCATTCGAAAGCCCAAATTTTCTATTATCTAAAAGTGTTTTGATTAGTTTATAATTTATTTCGTAACATCTACAGGGTACGCTTCCAAATGGAGAAGAAATAGCTGTAAAGAGGCTGTCTAAGGATTCTGGACAAGGAGAACTAGAATTTAAGAATGAGGTTATGCTAGTGGCCAAGCTTCAACACAGGAATTTGGTTAAGCTCCTGGGTTTCTGCCTGGAAGGAACAGAAAAGCTTCTCATCTATGAGTTTGTGCCCAACTTGAGCCTCGATAACTTCATATTCGGTATGACTGCTGTGCTGCCTGTCTGTAGATTGTGTTGCTATCAACTTCATCTAAGAAGCATATCGAATACACGCACACTTCATAGCTTGTGTCAATTACAGAGAACACTATAGACCTTAATACATGTCTTGATCATGCTTATACCTATCTCATCATATGATAATAAAGCAAAAACCTAAAATCCATTTAAGTACATTGTTAGAAGTTTTTTTTAGTCCATCTGAGTTTTGATTCTACCATTTGTATGGATAAACCTGTAGATCCCATCAAGCGAGCACATTTGGATTGGGATAGGCGTTACAAGATCATAGGGGGCGTTGCTCGGGGAATTCTATATCTTCATGAAGATTCACGTCTTCGAATTATTCATCGTGATCTCAAAGCTAGCAATGTTCTATTAGATGCAGAGATGAACCCCAAAATTTCAGATTTTGGCATGGCAAGATTGTTTGTGTTGGATGAAACTCAAGGGAATACTAGTAGAATCGTGGGGACGTAGTAAGTATTATACTTTATTGACGCCTTATGATTATAAATAACATCTCTTATTTTTCATTTCCAAATTGGTTTTGGTGCATGCATTGATAATGGTTTGAAAAATTCATCATCATAGTGTGATGAAATAAGAAATCAAAAAACTATTTTTTTGTAATCTTTAATTAGGAAGGCAAACAAATTGGTTGGGGATAGGGTAACTCATAAAAGAGAGTCGGGTTTAAGTCTAGCCTTTTTGTGGAAATATATTTCTATTACTAACACCAATACATCAATCATTGCAGTGGATATATGGCTCCAGAGTATGCAATGCACGGCCAATTCTCAGTCAAATCAGATGTCTTTAGCTTTGGTGTCTTAATTTTGGAAATTGTAAGCGGTCAGAAGAACAATTGTTTCCGTAATGGGGAGAATGTAGAGGACCTTTTGAGCTATGTAAGTATAAATATCCCTGGCAGCTTACTAGTCCCATGAAATTTTATAGGCCATAAAAGCTTATTGCACATGCTCAATTCTTGCAGGCCTGGAAAAGTTGGCGGGAAGGAACAGCTTCAAATCTCATAGATCCCACATTGAGGGCTGGTTCAGGTTCAATTCGTGAAATGATGAGATGCATCCATATTGGGTTGCTATGTGTTCAGGAAAATGTAGCTGAAAGACCCACCATGGCTTCAGTTGTTCTAGTCCTTAGTAGCTTCTCTCTCACTCTTCCATTACCTTCAGAACCAGCATTTTTCATGCACAGTAGCATTGATCCGGAGATGCCATTGCTCCAGGAGCATAGTTCTGGGGTGAGTGAGTACAGCCAATCAAAGATTAAATCCACACATGTTTCAGTAAATGAAGCTTCAATTACTGAGTTATACCCCCGATAGTTTTTGAAGATGCGATTCCAGTGATAACTGACAAACATCATGGTATGACTTTTTGTTTTCTACACGTTTTTCGGTCTTCTTTTCTTGAAGGGAAATACTTCTGAACATATTTGTTTTCGATTGAGAAACTTGTTTTCTATTTTTTAAGGTACTTAATACAATGATCCCATTGTAAACCGAAGGTTGAAAGTTCTGAATTCAAATCTACTTGAGAACAGTAAACTCTGTAATGTGTATGTTTATAAGAATTTCAATTTTGACTTGCAAATTATAGCTAAAACCAACTACTCCTACAGTTCTTTTATCTTTCTATCCGTTTCACTCATTGAGGCCTTGTAGAGTGCAATGCTCAAAATCCGGGAAAATCATCTGCTCATATTTAAAAAATGTGTTCTTTCAAAAGATTTTAAGATGACTTTTCACTGGTGGCTCTTCAATCGCTTCCAAAGATGTTTGAAAATTGAGCTCCTGTAAGAGAACGAGCGTTGCGATTAAAGTATAAATCCTATAAGTACCGCAGTCGAATTCTTCAAGTGTCGATCTGAATATAAGAATAGCACCAAGGTCACACTCAATTGACCAAAATTGAATTGCAAAATGAAGGGAATTGGACCAAAGATAGACAAAAAAAAATCTTTTTTGGTTTGAGTGATTGAGTTAAGTAAACTAATGTAATGTAATTGAAAACAATTAATAACTAGACAAATAATTAAATGAGATTTTAAAACAATTAAAAGGGATTTGAATGCAATTGATCCAATCTACCAAGTTCAATAATTATTTCAATGGAGGATTTGTTAACTCAAATTAAGGATCACTCTATGAATCCTTGATTCAGAGGATTTAGACTATAAAACCTTGAATTCACACTTAATTGAGCTTAGAATTGTGATCAATTGTTAGAATCATAGATTCAAACCTTAGATTTGTGCAATTCCTATACTATTTGAAGAATTGTGCATAGGAGTTACCAAATTAGGTTATGAACCTAAGTTTTCAAATGAATCTAGAACTCAATTATGAAGAATTGTAGAAACCTTAAGATAGTTCAATGAAATTCATAAACCTCCATAGAAATTCTTGAAGATCCTTAGTAGATATTCACAATTGCATTCAAATGGGGACTTAACTACTTGATTCCATCATGTAAAGCATGAAAAAGTATAGATCTAACATTACTTGAATGAAATTTTAGTGTTTGGCTACAAGAAAAGTGAAGAAAAATGTAAGAAAGTAAATGATAATCTGTTATCTCTCTAGAATGCTCTCAAGTATAATCTATATCTACAAACTAAGTACAAAAGCTGAGATCCCCAATTACATTAGCCAAAAACTAATTTATAAGCAAAAATAGAACAGGGGCTCCGTAGACCGTGCGCACGGTTGGCTCCACCGTGCGAATGGTCTTCCTATGAAGGCTTTTACGCTAAACACCCTCTTCTGAAGTTTGATCTCTCTGCAAGCGTGCGCATTAGTGGAACTACCATGCACACGATTGGTTAACCGTGCAAACAATTAACTACACCGTGCACACAGTCAAATGACCATGATGCCCTCAAAGCTTATTTTGATCCATTTTAAGCTCAAACCCTGTAAATCAAACCATTAAACATTGTTATGGGCATTATTAGGCTAAATCAGAAGTATAAGTAAATTAATTAGACTAACTAAAGCTATTTAGGGACTAAGTATTACACTTTTAGAGTGTAATCACCACCCCCACCTAACTTTTGCTAGTCCCTAGCAAAATACTAATAATAAAGATAATATTCATTTTCGTTGGACTCACAGATGCATTTAGCCCATGCATTAAGTCTTTGAATCCCTAGATTGCCCCTAGTGGAAGAGTGGTATCTCATGAAGGTTTTCAGTGATGATACCCACAAACATCCCTTTGTGAATTACAATTAGAGATAAAAAGAAGGAGAACATGCATAATCCAACTTAAGTAAATATTAGATATCACTCTTATCCCCTAAAACATGCAAAAAGTATGTCATTATTCATACAAAAGAGAGGTTCAAGTGTGTGAGTGAAGAATCATCCTATATAACTTCAAATGAAACACACTTCAACAATCCCAAACCTTTAAGCTTTGATTCAACAACTCACCGGTCATACACTCACAAATAACGACACATATGGTTCTCACAATGGCATGTTCAACATAGGAGTAAAATGTAAAGGAAAGCAAAAGAACATACCAAATACAAAAACTAAAAAGATATAGGTGTATCAACCTAGCATAACTTCAGGAAAGAATTCATAGTTAAGCTTTGATTGTGCACAATGATGTAATCCCCTCTACTAATGTATGAATGAAGCAATCCCACAATGTGTTAGGAGTAAAGAGTAAGTTAACATCAACTTGAGAAAAGATATATACAAACACTACTATCTTCTAATCTCAAGTTGCACTTTCGTAAGTAATGCTATGATATCTCGAAAATAAAGAGTCAACACTAATTACACTCCAAAAGTGTAATCATAATCCCTTAAATAATGGATTGTTAGCTCTAGTTTAGGTCTTAGAATAGTGCTTTAATTATAAATTGTTCTAACATGCCATTTTTACATATTTGCAGGAATTTTGGGCTAAAAACAGTCAAAAGTGGGTTAAGTTGAAAAAGGAGAGTTTGAACGGTCCAATGAATGTTCAAACAGTCCACTAAGCATTCAAACACTCTATCAAACGCATGTTACCATTTGCAAACTACAGAGAGCAAATTCAGCGTTAGTGATATGTTTGAAGACTACCAGAAGACCGTTCGAACAGTCCCATGTACCGTTCAAATGCATTTACAGAACCCTGTTTTTTCGTTCAGCGTATAAAAGGTTATTTTAGGCATTTTTAGAAGGGATATCTCATTTTTGTACTTAGATATTTTAGATTTCTTTATATTTAAGAGTAGTGTAGAGATAGAAACTTTATTTTTTTGCATTTTCCTTAGCCTTTCTTTATTTTCCTTATAACCAAACACTAGTTTCTTCTTAATTTAATGCAAGATTTACATTTCTTCATACTTTCTACCATGGAATCAAGTAGCTAGGCCTTCTATTTGGGTGCAATTGGGAATATCTACCAAGAATTACATGAAATTTGATAGAGGTATATGAAATTCATTGAATTATCTCTAGATTTTTACTTTTATTCTCAATTGGGGTTGATTTCTTAAGAACTCTTAGAATCATAACCAAGTTTGGTAACTCCTATACACAATCCTTCAATTGGCATAGGGATTATACAAATCTATGGTTTGTTTCTAAAGATATATCAATTGAATTCAAATCTAATCTCAATTGAAAAAGAATCAAAGGTATTATAGTCTAAATCTTCTGAATCATAGATCCATAGAGAGATCCCTGATTTGAGTCATCATAAGCTTAATTGAATTCCTTGTAAGAATTGGTAGATTGGACCAATTGTACTCAAATCCCCATTAATTTTCTTTGAACCTCATCTTAATTGGCTTTAATTGTTTTTACCTTTAGTTGTTGGCTATTTCTAATTTCTTGGTATGATTGACATAAAATCTAAATTGCTTAGTTGAATTTTTAGCCTAGTCATCACCATGTAGCTTAATCATCACCGAAACCAAAGGTTAAGATTAATCTCCAAAAATCGAACGTTCAAACCCTTGAAATTAAATTACGAAATTAACCAAGTTAACATTAAAATTGATCTATGCAGATAATATATACAGAAAACCTTTAATGCATCCAAAACATGGGAAATTATAAATAACAAAATCTAGGTCCTTACATACTGGGCCACTTGTGGGACACCTTGGTTCATGGCCCCTAAGACATCTAGACTCTAATAAAAGAATTGAAAAAAAAAAGACAAAGAAGGGCTCAAAGGGGGATACGTAAAAAAACGAAGTGAGGCTGGACTCGGATTAGCTAGGATTGTGGCTAAAAACTGGCAAGGCTCCACTACTCGGCCCAAACTCTCCCTCATTCATTCTTTGAGTTAACTGCTGAGTCAAATCACTATGTGAAATGAGTTAACTTAGAAAAACTCACAACTTATATAGAAAAACAGCCAATTGTGCGCACGGTTATTAAGTGCGTGCACACGGTGGCGCGCCTCATAAGAAGCCTTCCCCAATCGTAAGTGTTGTCTCCATGCCTTGATTTTAATGATAACTAAACCTTTGTGTTATTTTGCTAATGATTTTAATTAGTGTGCAGATTAATAAGAAATAAGTCTTAGACTTAAAGCTTAGTAAATATCAAGTTGGATGCACAACTAGCTGAGAATGAGCAATGGACCAAAATAGAAGAGTGGCACCTATTCAAGAATCAATCAAATAGTTTGAATTTGAAGAGATTGAAGGTGCTCAAAGAAGAAATCATCAAGCTTTTGAAAGATACATTGGAGATTAAAAAAAAAAAGTTTTGAAGGCATTAAAGGGTGTTCAAAGTTTGGATCAACAAGAAGAAGAATCCAATCATGGTTAAGCAATGAAGAGGAATGACATCTATCCTAACATCAATCCAATGAATTGATCTCGAAGAGATCGAAGGTGTTCAAAGAGGAAATCTTTAAGCCTTGGGAGAATACATTGAAACCTTAAAGAGAAGAGTTTGAAGGCTTCATGTTCATTCCAGAAGGAAACTTAATCCAAAATTGATTTGGAGCTCTTTCAAATGACAACACTTATTTGAAGACCATTGAAAAAGTTTCTTGATACCCCAAAGAGAAGATCCCTTGAGAAGCTTGAAGTGTTTGAATCAATATTGGCAAAGAAAAGCAAAGAAGGCCATGTTTGGGTTAAATGAGTCGACACATGAAGACAGATGGCAAGATTTGAGGAATGTATCTGCAGGTGTCGACATATGATTTTTATGTGTTGACACATAGAGGCCAGTAACTAATGCCAGCATGATGTGTTGACACATAGAAGCTAAAGACCAATGCAAGCATGATGTGTCAACACATGAAAGTTAGGTGTCGACACCTGAGGACTAACGACTATATTTTTAAACGTTATAATGGTCTGATTTTGCATTAAATGAAGGCTTAACCACCTCCAACGGGTGAAATTAATTATGGGGCTTATATAGAAGACTCCAAACACATTTATAGCGGTAAGATACAACATTCCTTTGATCATTGAGCTGAAGATTCTAAAAATTCTCTTTATCTTCAAGAGTTGGCATCTAGTGAGCTATTCAATTCTCATCTACACTTCATAGAGAGTGTGTACTTCAATTGTATATCTTCTTTACACTTGTGAGTTAGAGTTTGAGTGTTCTCTAGGTAAAGAAAAACACTTGTGTAAGTTTGAGAAATCTAGGACAAAATTCTTGAGACATTAAAGCTTGGGTGTAAGCTTCAAGAAGAGTAAGTTAGGCACTTCAAATAGCCTCCATCTTGTAATTGGATATTGCATTGTGGAATAAGACTTCAAGGGGATCTTGGGGTGAGGATGTAGACCACAAGTTGTGGTTAAACCTCGGTAATTCTTGGTGTCTCTCTTTGAGCTTTGCTTTCATTTCTTGTTTGATTTATTGCATTGCATATATCTTAAATTACTGTTACATTGCTTAGATTAATTTTTTAATTAGTTTTAATTGCAATTAGTTTTGAAAAACCCAATTCACCCCCCCTCTTAGGTTGCCTTTTGGGCCAACAATAAGCATGGTCCAACACCCCATGACCTAACCCTACCACAATCGTGCACACAAATAAGGCAACTGTATGTATGGTTAAAAAGATTTCCAAGCCCCCCAAATGCATAGAAAAGCCTAAAACTGAACAAAATATCAAAAAAATAAAGCTCAAAACTGTAAAAACAAAGGGTAAGACTTTGAATTCTTCCCCTACCCCCAACTTAAAAGCTTGCATTGTTCTCAATGCATAAGAACAAGGAAGGACAAGTGAGGAAAGAAGAAAAACTAAGAAAAGGGAACAAAACAAAACCTAAACTAACTAAACTACTCCTAAGATTAGAAATCATCGAACCATGCTCAATCCAAGATTGGTGGATCAATGAGATCTATACATTCTATCTCGCATTGGAAAGTCTCAAAGTAAGGTTTTAACCTTTGCCCATTGACCTTGAAAGATATGCCATTAGTGTTTTGAAATTTCACTGCACCATGAGGAAAAACTTCTTTCACTTGATATGGATCCGACCACTTACTTTTTAACTTTTCCAAGAAAAGATATAAACGTGGATCATAAAGCAAGACCTTTTGACCAACTTTGAATGACTTGCGAAGGATGTGTTGATCATGAAAGGTCTTCATCTGGGCCTTGGAGAGCTTAGCATTTTCATAAGCATCATTTCGAAGCTCTTCAAGTTTGTTGAGTTGGAGCTTCTTATGGGCGCCTGCTTCATCAATGCTAATGTTACATTGGCAAATAGCCCAATAAGCCTTGTTTTCAATCTAAATGGGAAGGTGACATTTCTTCCCGTACATAAGTCGATAAGGCGAAGCACTAAGTATGGTCTTGTATGCGGTACAGTATGTCCACAAAGCATCTACCAACCGAAGAGACTGATTGATGGTTTTTTTCTAAATTGCGTTTGATCTCATGATTGGCCAACTCAAATTGGCCTTGGATTTGCGGGTGATAAGGGAGTCCAATCTTGTGCACAACACCATACTTGTGCATCAAAGTGCCAACGAGCTTATTACAAAAATGAGAACCTCCATTATTAATGATGGCCCGAGGCATGCCAAACCTAAAAAAGATATTTTCTTTCAAGAATTTGATAACCATTTTGTGGTCATTGGTCCTAGAAGGTATGGCTTCTACTCATTTACTCACATAATCAATGGCAACTAACATGAAGAGGTAACCAAATGAGCTAGGGAAAGGCCCTATGAAGTCTATCCCCCAACAATCAAATATCTTAAGAATGGTAATGGGGTGAAAATGCATCATGTGTCATTTGAAAAGAGTCCCTAACCTTTGGCACCTATCACAAGCTAGGCAAAAAATATAGACATCCTTAAACATAGATGGCTAATACAAACCACATTGAAGTATTTTGGTCATGGTCTTTTTAAAGGAAAAGTGATCCCTACAAGCTTGGAAGTGACAAAACTCCAACACATTTTGAAATTCCGTATTAGGCACACACCTCCTAATGACTTGGTCTGGACAATACTTGAATAGGTAAGGCTCATCCCATGTAAAATAGTGCACATTCCTAAAGAATTTGCATTTGTCAAGAGAAAACTAATGGGATGGAATCTCACCGGTAGCAAGGTAATTAGCTATGTCCCCATACCAAAGGATTGACACTTGCTCAATGGCATGCACTTGGAAGAGACGCTCATCTAGGAAATGTTCATTAATAGGGGGTGACTGGGTGACTCCCTTACTTAGGGGAAGTCTAGACAAATGATCGGCAACAACGTTCTCAACCCCCTTTTTTATCTCTAATTTCAAAGTGAAACTCTTGCAACAAGAGGATCCACCGGATAAGGCATGGCTTAGCATCGGGTTTGGTTAAAAGATATTTAAGAGCGGCATGATCGGTACAGATGGTGACTAGTGAACCGATTAAGTTTATCCACCGGATAAACTTGTTTAATGCAAACAACATGGCTAGGAACTTCTTCTCGATAGTGGTATAGTTGATTTAAGCATCATTGAGGGTTTTACTAGCGTAGTAGATGACATGAGACTTCTTATCAACACTTTGACCCAATACTGCCCCTAAGGCATAATCACTTGCATCACATATAAGCTCAAATGGTGGAGACCAATTGGGCGAACGTATGATAAGGGCAATAGTTAATAACCCTTTAAACTTCTCAAAAGCTTTTTGGTAAGAAGATATCTATTCAAATGGGACATCTTGAGACAATAAATGGCACATGGGTTGGAGATAATACTAAAACCATCTATGAAGCGTCGTTAGAAACTAACATGCCCAAGGCAAGACCAGACATCCTTAACACATCTAGGTAGGCAACTTTTGAATTAGTTTTATCTTAGCTTTATCGACCTCTATCCCTTTAGATGACATAATATGGCCTAGCATTATACCTTGAGTGACCAAGAAATGACACTTCTCCCAATTAAGCATAAGGTGACTCTGCTCACATCGTTTCAAAACTTTTCCTAAGTTCTCTCGACAAGACTCATAGGTATCTATGTATATTGAAAAGTTATCCATGAACAACTCTACTATTTGCTCAACCATGTCACTAAAGATACTTATCATACATCGTTGGAAAGTAGACGGTGCATTGCACAAGCCAAAAGACATTATTTTGTATGCATAGGTACTAAAAGGACATGTAAATGTGGTTTTGGCTGGGTCTTCTAAGGCTATCTCAATTTGATTATACCTAGAGTACCTTTGAAGGTCAACAATGGTCCACCCTAAAACTTTTCTATAGTTTTTGAGAAATGCTATCAACCCCTCCTCTTGGCTTGAAAATAAGCTAGAGGAAATCACTATGGGATATGACTCTCCCTCTCCTAGATATGCATACTTCAAGGTGAAAGACAATAGTTTTTGATCTGGAATGGGAGGCTTCTCTTCGGAGGGAATTGTCTTGGTGGCTTTCAAATGAAGGGGTCCATTGACCCACTTGCATACATTGGGCACTCTCTAACCCTAGATAAGAAGACTCCCCCAAAACCATGGTATCACTATCAAGTGAGTCATGAGGCTCACTTCTCACAAGGGCTTTCTCCAAATGATCCTTAAAACACTCATTATCGAAATGGTCTTGGACAATGGATTCTATCAAATCTACTTCCCTAATGTCCTCACACTCACCTTGTTGTTTGACAACCGAGAAAATGCTCACCTCAGAGGTAGTGTTGTCAAAAGATAACTTCACCAACCCATTCCTACATGAATAATGACATTTGAAGTAGCTAGGAAAGGGCGTCCTAGGATGACGGGAATTCGGTTGTGAGCCATGCAACTCTCAACAGGTTGGGTATCTAGGACTATAAAGTCAACTGAAAAGTAGAAATGATCAACTTGGATGAGAACATCCTCAATGATACCCCTAAGAATCTTAATAGATTTGTCCGCCAATTGTAAGGTCACACGGGTAGGTCTTAACTGTCCTAAGCCAAGCTCTTTATACACTGAAATAGGTAAGAGATTGATACTAGACCTTAGATCTAAAAGGACTCAACTTATCTTGGTTCCCTTTATGGTGCAAAAAATGGTAGGGCATTTGGGGTCTTTGAACTTTGGAGTGGTTTTGTATTACAAAATTGCACTTTGGTTCTCATTCGTCATGGTCATCTCCTTCACATGTAACCTTATCTTGAAAGTACACAAGTCCTTTACTTGCTTGAAAACTTCATAAATTTTTGCATTTAAAAGTTCATTTTTGGGCTTGGTCAACCTTTGGAGAAATGAAGCATGTTTTAATGTCCCTCTCCTTCTCCTTTGGGGCACTACGGGTCTCAAGGGGACTCTGTTCCTCTTTCTCTCTCTCTCTTCTAATTCTTCAGGCTCTTATACTTTCTCTTTTCCTTTCTCACCCTTCTTAACACACACCTTTGAAGGCTCTTCTCCAAGTGGAATGGTTTTGTCAATGAATTTTCCACTTCTAATAGTGGTGATGGCTTGTACTTGTTCATGACTTGATTGAGGGTTGGATTTACCCTCGGTAATATGTACTTGTCTTACCACCGGGTTAGATTGAGGTTGAGCTAGGAATCTACCCGGGACATTTTAGGTCAAAGCTTGTGTCAAGGTGGATATTTGCTTTGCTATATCCTCAAGCAATCTAGTATGTTAATCTAACACCTTTTCTTGTTTATCTACCCTTGTATTCACCCTTCTCATGTCATTAGCTAGTTGGTAGACATGATCTTCAATAAGCTTCCTATGAGGAGGTTGATATGCCTTGGGTTGATTTTGGAATTGTGCTACGGGTGGTTGTGGTTGATGTTGAGGTTGATATTGTGGTGGTTGGAATGGAGGAGGTGGAGCTTGATATGGTTGAGGGTTTTAAGACCCTCCTTGGTATGCTTGAGGGTTTGAAGTCCCTTCATTCGTCCATCCAAAATTGGGATGATCCCTCCACCCTGGATTATATGTCTTAGAGTAGGGGTTGCCCCCGTTTCTTTGGTCTTGGCCAATTGCATTAACTTGACCGTGCAAAGATTTCTTCACACTCGGAATGACTGGACATAGTGGTGTCATAATCCATAGTCTCACATACAAGGTAACAGATATATTTTATTACCTCATTCTCAACCACTTCAAGGTCTTCTAACTTTTTTGCCAAAGTAGCAAGCCTAACACTCACATCATCAACTTCATTGAGTTGAAACTTCCCTACCCTTTATTGATTTGTCATATCCTCAGGATTTTGGGTCCCGGTGGTTGCCCAACTGCGTTCTAGGTTCGCTAGATAATCAAAGTAGTTGAATGCTTCATTGGGTTGCTTATCAAAGAAGGTCCCCGCACACATGGACTCAATAAATTGTTTCAATTGGGGGGTTAGAGAAGAGTAAAATGTATTGATGACATGCTAATTTGCAAAGCCATGATGTGAACAAGAATTTAAGAGGTCCTTAAACCTTTCCCAACATTGAAAGAATGATTCTCCAAAATTGAGAGATTTGGCGTCTAATAGCCTCTATCCTATTTTCGGGGAAAAAACTTTCTCAAGAATTCCCCTTAAAGAATAGCCCACGAATGGATAGACATAGGCCTTAAAGAATTAAACCATAACTTGGCTTTGTCTTTAAGACAAAATGGAAAGAGTTTAAACAAAAACACCTCCCTTGGACAAGAATTTCCCATTGCAAGAGAATAAGCATCCTCAAACTCCTTAATAAATGTATATGGTTGCTTGGAGTCCATACCATGGAATTGGGGTAGCATTTGCATAATTTTCGGCCTAATGTTCAACATGTTGTGGTGTGGTAGGAAGACAATGCAAGAAGTCAGTGCTTGCCTAGGTGGGTTCATGTAATCGCGAAGTGTCCTAAGGTGACGAGCCTCCATGTCTCCATGGTTGCTCCTTCTATCAAAATCATCGGCTCCAACTACACTAGGAGGATTTGGTGGAAGGTTAGGGTTAAGATTAGCGTTGGGATTAGGGATGCCATTGGGATTGGGGGGAAATAGGTTGGATAAACCACCCTCGTTGATGTTCGCCATATGAATGAATCCTAAGCCAACAACTAGGAGTAAACCAGGAAGGGGATTTCTAACCGGAGAAGGGGTATGATTGTGATTAACTCTCACTAAGTGGTTATGGACGTCTCTAATGTAAGATGACATGCAAACGCAAATGCACACAAATAAGACCGTTTAGATCTCAAGCAACACATTAGGATTAGGGATGACATTAGGGATGCCATTGGGATTGGGGGGAAATAGGTTGGATAAACCACACTCGTTGATGTTCGCCACCGGAATGAATCCTAAGCCAACAACTAGGGGTAAACCGGGCAAGGGATCTCTAACTGGAGAAGCGGTATGATTGTGATTAACTCTCACCAAGCAGTTATATACATCTCTAATATAAGATGACATGCAAATGCAAATGCACACAAATAAGACCGTTTAGATCTCAAGCAACGCATTGGGATTAGGGATGACATTAGGGGTGCCATTGGGATTGGGGGGAAATAGGTTGGATAAACCACCCTCATTGATGTTCGCCATAGGAATGAATCCTAAGCCAACAACTAGGGGTAAACCGGGAAGGGGATCTCTAATCGGAGAAAGGGTATGATTGTGATTAACTCTCACCAAGCGGTTATGTACGTCTCTAATGTAAGATGACATGCAAATGCAAATGCACACAAATAAGACCGTTTAGATCTCAAGCAACACATCATACACAATTCCTTCCACCAATTATCAATTTCATCAGAAAGCCTCCAATTTCCGCATAAAGATATCCACCAATTCAAATCAATTCTATTTAATTTCCAACCGACATTTCCAGTCTCCTTATATAATAATAAAACCACCGATAAGCAAGTAAAACACACTAGCCTATCCACCAATCTTCTATGCCACTAATTAAGTCCTAGCAATTCAATGCAATGTAAGAAAACTAAACTACTCAAACAAAACAAAATTAGAAAAAGAAAGACCAGAACTCTAACATGGTATTCACTTAAAGGGATCAATGAAGTTACTTATGGCCTAAGCCGTAAACTCCTCCATTGTGGTGGATGAAGGAGATCCAGTCCACCAATTTACTCTTTAACCAAGGTCCGTTTGATGCTTGCTTTGTGCCTTCGATCGCCGACAACGGCTTCAAAAATTGAATCGCTTCCAAAGATGTTTGGAAATTGAGCTCCTGCAAGAGAACGGGCATTTTGATTGAAGTATAAATTCGGTAAGTACCAGAGTCGAATTCCTCAAGGATCGATCTCAATATAAGAATAGCACCAAGCTCACACTCAATTGACCAAAATTGAATTGCAAAATGAAGGGGAATTGGACCAAAGATAGACTAAAAAATCTTTTGTTATTTGAGTGATTGAGTTAAGTAAACTAATTCAATGTAATTGAAAACAATTAACAACTGGGCAAGTAATTAAATGAGATATTAAGACAATTAAAGGGGATTTGAATGCAATTGATTCAATATACCAAGTTCATTTCAATGGAGGATTTGTTAACTCAAATCAAGGATCATTTCATGAATCCTTGATTCGAACAATTTAGACTATAAAACCTTGAATTCACACTTAATTGAGCTTAGAATTGTGGTCAATTGTTAGAATCATAGATTCAAACCTTAGATTTGTGTAATCCCTACACCAATTGAAGAATTGTGTATAGGAGTTACCGAATTAGGTTATGAATCTAGGTTTTCAAATAAATCTAGAACTTAATTAAGAAGAATTGTAAAATCCTTAAGATAGTTCAATGAAATTCATATATCTCCATAGAATACCTGAATATCCTTGGTAGATCTTCACAATTGCATCCAAATAGGGACTTAGCTACTTGATTCCATCATATAAAGCATGAAGGAGTATAGATCTAACATTATTTGAATGAAATTCTAGTGTTGGGTTACAATGAAAGTGAAGGAAAATCTATTATTGCTCTACAATGCTCTCAAGTAGAAATTATATCTAAAAACTATGTACAAAAGTTGAGATCCCCAATTACACCCCCAAAACTTATTTATAGGCAAAAATAGAGCAGGGGCTCTGTAGACCGTGCACACGGTTGGCTCTATTGTGCGAACGATCTTCCTACAGAGGCCTTTACGCTAAACACTCCCTTCTGAAGTTTGATCATTCTTTGTAAGCGTGCGCATGGGTAGAACTACCGTGCGGACAGTCAAATGACCATAATGCCCCCAAAGCTCCTTTTGATCCCTTTTAAGCTCAAAACCTGTAAATCAAACCATTAAACATTGTTAGGGGCATTATTAGGCTAAAAAAAAGTATAAGTGAATTAATTGGACTAATTAAAGCTATTTAGGAACTAAGGATTACACTTTTGGAGTGTAATAAACACTTTCATGAAATTATTTTTTGTAATATGTGGAATTACTTTTTAACATTCAAGAATCTCATTTGAGGAATGCAACCAGAAAAATTATAAAGCATTTTTGTGCAGAATAACATTGTTAAACGAGAGTCTTTTACTTTTAAATAACACTTATTATGATTACTCTTAATTACAAAAATACTATTATCACATCATGCTCATAATGTTTTTGTATAAATTTCCTTAAAAAGAGCATTTTTTCCTATTTTTTGTCGTATGATTTCCATTTTTTCTCATATATTTTGAAAGGAAAACGTAATCAGAGAGTCACTAAAAAAATACATAAACAACAGCTGTGATAAATCTTTCGTTGTTGTTGTTGTTTTTCACTTCACCTTAATAGTTGATGGTTTGGCTTTGAGATTGCGATTGAGATTTTGTTAGCACGCTTCTTTGCATAAACCGTAAGGTTAAAAATTAATTTTTTTCTTTTTCTCCTTTTATCCTATGAGAATGAACATGTGCTGGGGTGTTAGCTTGATATATATTGTTAAGCTTATTACTTAACAGTTTAAGTTTTAAGCAATTGATATTAATGGAAATCTAACGGTTTCAAAATACAATAATTTTGTGTATTTATTCCACCATCTACATGTAATGTGCTGATTATGATATTCAATTCTAGAAATTAAAAAACTGAAGAGATAGAGAGAGAAGGGAAGAGAGATTTTATAAGAAATAATAGAGGATGGTTAATGCTATATGAAAACAAATTTTTATGCAGAATATCCGTATAAAATAATATGTGGTTGTTGGGGATCCCTTCATTTTAAACCAAAATATTAATTATCTACCGTTTTAATTCATAGTTTTAAAGATATGACAGGCACATTAGAGGAGATTTCTTTATAAAAATTATGTTAGAATTTCCAAAGAGAAAAAAGCTAAGAGGATGATCACATGTCAAAGTTTAAGTTGGACTTTCTATATTAAACTCTTTGTTTTCTGTTCAACTAATGAAATTGAACATCCTATTTTGAATCTTTTCGTTACAATAATCAGAATTTATTTACTTAAAACTTTCATTTCTTTTCGCCATTAATTTATCCGCGTGGTAGCGTAGAACTTTTTGAATCTTCCAAATGAGTGCCACATGTATAGACGAAGAAGAAGTCATGCTTGTCTCTTTTTTGCTTTTATAGGCTAAAACAGGCAGAAAAACCAAATAAACAAACAAATTAAAAAGTTAAAAAATTTTGACTTTTACTTGTAAGGCCAAAAAACCGACTGAAAAAAACTTAGAGAGGTCGGCACCAAAGAGGCCCTAGCGTCTAGTTGTTTTACTAAATCCAAAAGCCAAATTCGAAAAGCGCAATATAGTAAAAACGCTAGTAGACAAATTCAAAAACTCATAAAAAAACTATATCCAAAGGAGGACTAAATTATTTTATACTTTTTGTAGTTACAGACTGGGGTTGAAAATGAAGATCCAGTAGTTCTTCTGGGCCTTAAGTTGATTTCAACTATTCATCTTGGACCACCAAGGTAGAGTCAGATGGATTCGGCAGAGTGCGAGTGAAATTTCAATTTTCTTGCCCTTCACACGCCGTTACCAGTTTAAACATATTTATGATAATAATTTTTGTAAATTAGATGTTGTGTGTATAGAGTCGCAGTCACATTTCATCTTTGATGGTAAAATAAGCTATGACTCTACTTTTCTTTGAAAGAGCCCTGTGCAGTAAGGCCTGATATGGTCAAATACAGATATAGATGTTACTCGGTCGCCCCATCACCTTTTTGACTCACTCAAAGATAAAATAAAAAAAAAAGAAAACCCTTCATCTTGGAACTTTCTGAGCAATGTTAATATTGCGAAATTACCTATCGTTTTCCATCACCACTCCTGTCCCAATCAAACTTGTATGGCTTTAAATCTTCATTTCATTAAACCATTAATTAATCAACAGGGTGGTGTGTAACATTGAATTTTCCTAATGACTGTCACATCCCCAAAAAAGGAAGTCATAAGTCAACAATTGCTGTATCCATATTTGAACTTTCTGAGCAATGTTTGACCCGATAGCACACGAAACCACCATAGATATATACCAACTGTACTGTATATAACCTATAGTCGTAACTACTATAGAAATCAGGGCCCAGCATCAAATTATTCCGTGGGCCATCGTATGTGAGGATTTGACCTAAAAAAAATGTTAGGATTGCTTCATAGATTAATGTTATCTGACTTTGTTAGATGGTCAAAAGATAGAAACAAGCATGTTTGTATTTAACCCATTAGTTCATTATTCTTCACCAGACTAATTGTGCCATTGAAGGCCTGAAAATGGGTTCTTGGAGACAGCTCCTCTTCCTTTCTCACATTCTCATAACCCTTGTTTCCTTCACTATTGCCCAGCCTGACTTCCTATACAAAGTCTGTACAGCCAATTACACAAGTAATAGTGTATACCAGACGAACGTCAACACCCTTCTGTCCTCTCTTTCTGCCAAGACCGATCAATACGGATTTTCCAGTTCCTCAGAGGGAGAAAACTCTGACAGAGTTAACGCGATTGTGCTTTGTAGAGGAGATGTTAAGCTAGATACATGTCGTAGTTGTATCGATAATTCTACAAGTAAGCTCCTACAACTTTGTCCTAACAACAAGGAGGCAGTTGGTTGGTACGACGGGTGTATGCTGAGATACTCAAACGTGTCGATGAATGGGACCGTGACAGGCTATCCCCGTTATTTCATGTGGAACCGTAGTAACGCGTCAAGCATCGATCAATACAATCAGGCGCTAAGAACCTTGTTGGACGGCCTTCGAGACAAGGCTGCCTCGGGTGGCTCTCAGCGCAAGTTTGCGACTGGAAACGCAACCGCGCCGGACTTTCAAACTATATATGCACTTGTGCAGTGCACGCCGGATTTATCTGAGCAAAACTGCATCAATTGCCTAAATGACGCTTATGGAGATATTGTAGAACGGTTGAATGGGAAGCAAGGAGGGAGAGTTATTACCCCCAGCTGTAATTTTCGGTATGAGAACTATCTTTTCTTTAGTGCGATTCCAGCTGATGCACCAGCAGCCTCGCCAGGTATAGCATATCTTTACTTAATGAGTTTAGATTGAACTTTATACATCCAAGTTGAACTTTTATTTTCTTTCCGTTAGGTGGTCAGGTTCCGGGCAGCTTACGAGCATCTCTGACTGATTCTTTTTCGGGTCTAATCACTAGCTAGGGATTTGAATAAGTTTTTGTTTTTGTTTTTTTTTTTTTGCATATAGTCATTAATTTCTTTTTCAATCTTTATACCGTCCAATTAATTTTGGTTTAGTTGTTATATTGGCAAACTGATGTTAATAAGTTTATGATAAATGTTAATAATGCTTTCAAAGTAATAATTTAAATTAGATTATTTAGTTGAAGAGTTTTATGAATAATGATTCTCATACTTGCTTTAGTGTGTAATCTTTCTCTAAAGATTGTGGTCCGTGAACTATTGAAATTTAGTAAAGCATCTGATTTCTAACGAAATTCATTGTTCTTGCAAGTAGTTCATTTTTTTTTTTTTGGTTCGAATAGAGTATTACATGATCTAAATTATGCATGCAACACGAAAATTGATTATCCAGATAAGCTCAAAAACTAAAATAGAAAATTTCAATATTTCTTCTCATGATGCAGTTTTTACTTGTCCTCGTGTGTAAAAGGAATGACGCTCAAGTAAGAGATAAAACAAGCAAAAAGATTCATGTATTTTTCTTTTGACTAACGAGGCACATAAAAGAATTCTTCACGTTAAATTTCGGCTCTGCTACTGGTTGGGCTCATTTGGGCTCATTTCCTAACAGTTGTAGAAGATCTTGACTTCAAGTCTTTTGTTTCTAAAACGTACTAGGGTGATCACCAGATGACTTGAAAAGCCTGCCGAAGTCTGTCCATATTTTATGGTGTTTAGGATTACATGTTCTGCCCATAGGGCCGAGCTGACTAATATTTTAGATCTGAAAATAATACTGGACAGATTTTGGAATGATCCTAGAAGTCGAAGTCCGGCCCAGCCCGGCCCTCAAAAATTATATTCACACTATATTTATACTCCAAAAACTTTCTTGAGCAGCAGAATCTTTTTGTCACATCCACTTTAAAAAAAAAAAAAAAACTCTATCCGCCATTTTTTTAATTTTTTGTGTGAAACATCACAATCAAATCCACTTTATGAACAATTCTCCAATTCTCCAACACAGTGTTTGTGTGAAAACTTTATTTTGTGAAGAGATAAGTTGAAGAACTCCAACTACCAGTAATAAAAAAGCATGACTCATCACGAGGAGGAAAGGGGTCAGTAAGAGAAAGAATAAGAGTCATCCAAACCCGCCACCAAGATCTTCCTCCATGGCCTCGGCTGGGACTCCACCGCTGATCAAATCCATGTCTTCAAACAGTACACACCAAGTGCCTTCTCAGCTAGATCTTCTCTCTTTTTTGGGTTCGGTTCTCACTTTAATACCAGTACATAAGTTTTTTTTTTCCTTTGGTTCTCATGATTAAAGTATTATTTTTCTTTTATTTTTCAAAACATTCAAACTATAAATCCTATACGAAGGAAGAGCAGATTCAATTACAACATTAGAGGGAGATCATGAAAGCTTTGGCTCTAGATGAATTCTCAAGAACTAGAAGGAAAAATTATTGTAGCTGAAAAAAAATAAAAACAGACATGTAAATAGCTCGGGCCACGTTGGCGGACTTGGACTTTCACTTTTATTTTTGGATAGGATTGGGAGAAAGTCCAGGCCTGGGCCTCTATTTCAATTGTTATTAGAGAGGGTAGGCCCAAACCCGCCCCATCCCAGCCCGCCCCGTCCATTGTCCAGCCTTAGTCTGCACTGTATTTCTTTGCATATTAAATGTTTGCATCTCCAACTGAGACGACGTTGAACATGAAGCATGAAAAAAAGTTTTGAGATTTTTCGGTATTTATGCATATTAGATATTGTCATATTATTTAACGTATTAAAAGTTTCTTCATTAATAGTAAATTATTATTGATAATATAATAAAACACTCAATATCTTGATTTAATAAGAATAAACACTGAACAGTTAAAACACACTGTGAGAGAGTCTGATATATACTAATACACTCATTTTCTAACATCCTAATTTTTTGAGATAAATGATAAAATCTTTTTGAACAATTGTTAAGTTAGGAAATGGGGTAGTCATTTTTTCTTTAAAAGCATATCACGCATCTAGGCAACTGGATACCTAATTTTACATTGGTACAACTATATGAAACATTTTAAAATCCAGAATTTAACTTGATTTACTGAGAAGGAATTTCTGGTTGTTGCAGGAAAAGATGATAATACCACTCGAACAGTCATCATTATTGTCGTTCCGACTATTATTTTCTTGATAGTTCTCATTGTCTTCATATGCATCTTTTTAAGAAAGAGGAAGCACAGGGAGCAGAGGAAGCCAATGAAGGAAATCGACAGTAAGTTTAAGATTGTTTATTTTCAACAGAACAACTTTAAAGATGTAAATTACGCTAATAGGTGGATAACTAGCTCTTTTCAAAATTAGGCAAAACTGGCGAAAATTTTAGTTCACTGTCATTGTAGCAAAAAAATAATATTTACAAATATTACTGCTCAGTTTGTTGTTTCCCAAAAAAAAAAAAAAAAAACCGTTAGATGAAACATAACAATTTTATTAACCCTTCTTATTGTGACAATTCTTATGATGTAGAATCTCTGAAGTGAGGTACCCAAAAAAAATGAGAGATCCTTACTTGTATTTATATTTGTAACTTTTATTGACATACTGATTAACTTCTTGTGTTTGTGAAGCTGTGGATGATATTAGCACTGTTGAATCCTTGCAATACAATTTCGCTACCATTAGCGTAGCAACAGATGACTTCTCTGATGCCAATAAGCTTGGACAAGGTGGATTTGGTGCTGTTTACAGGGTAATTTATACATTTACATATGAGTAGCATATAACCCTTCTGGTAAAAATTAAACCAAAATTTCTATGAGCTGAAAGTGGTTTGATTTGTTCGTTATTTATTCTGCCATGTCTTCAGGGTAGGCTTCCAGATGGACAAGAAATAGCTGTGAAGAGGCTGTCTAAGAATTCTGGCCAAGGAGAACTAGAATTTAAGAATGAGGTTATGCTAGTGGCCAAGCTTCAACATAGGAACTTGGTTAGGCTTCTGGGTTTCTGCCTGGAAGGATCAGAAAGGCTTCTAATATATGAGTTTGTGCCCAACTCGAGCCTTGATCACTTCATATTCGGTATGACTGCTGTGCGGCTTCTCTGTAGATTGTGTTTCTATCAACAAACATCTAAGAAGTATATCAGATATATGCAGACTTCATAGCTTTGTACCAAAGAGAGAACATTATAGACCTCAATACATATCTTGATGCACGTATCAATCTTAGCATATAATAATAAAGCATACAATTGAAATCATTTACGTCCAATTTTAGAAGCTTTTAATGCATTTGAGTTATGATTCAACCATTCGCATGGATAAACCTGTAGATCCCATCAGGCGTGCACATTTGGATTGGGAGAGGCGTTCCAAGATCATAGGAGGCGTTGCTCGGGGACTTCTATATCTTCATGAAGATTCACGTCTAAGGATTATTCATCGTGATCTCAAGGCTAGCAATGTTTTGTTAGATGCAGAGATGAACGCCAAAATTTCAGATTTTGGCATGGCAAGATTGTTTGTGCTGGATGAAACTCAAGGGAATACTAGTAGAATCGTGGGGACCTAGTAAGTGTTAAACTCTAGCCACTCATGATTATAGCCAACATCTCTGATTGTGCATTTCCAACTGGTTTTTGTGCATGAATTGACCAAATTTTGAAAAATTCTTCCTCACAATTCCATGAAATATCAAATGAATGAGAGAAAAAAAAACCAGTTTTTGTAATCTTTAACAAGGCAAACAAGCTAGTTGGTAACAAGGTAACTCATAAAAGAGAATCGGGTTTAAGTCTTGCATTTTCTTGAACATATCTATCTATTACTGACATTAATACATTAAATATTACAGTGGATATATGGCTCCAGAGTATGCAATGCATGGACAATTCTCCGTCAAGTCAGATGTCTTTAGTTTTGGTGTATTAATTTTGGAAATTGTCAGTGGCCAGAAGAACAATTGTTTCCGAAATGGGGAGAATGTAGAGAACCTTTCAAGCTATGTAAGTATAAATATCCATGAGAGCTTATAAGTACCATGAAATTTTACCCGTCATGGAAGCTTATTGCACATGCTGAATTCTTGCAGGCTTGGAAAAGTTGGCGGGAAGGGACAGCTTCCAATCTGATAGATCCCACATTGAGGGCTGGTTCGGGTTCAATACGTGAAATGATGAGATGCATCCATATTGGTTTGCTATGCGTTCAGGAAAACGTAGCCGAAAGACCAACCATGGCTTCAGTTGTTCTAGCGCTTAATAGCTTCTCTCTCACTCTTCCATTACCTTCAGAGCCAGCATTTTTCCTGCATAGTAGCATCGATCCAGAGATGCCATTGCTCCAGGAGGATACTTCTGGGGTGAGTGAGTCCAGCCAGTCAAAGAGTAAATCCAAAGATTTTTCAGTAAATGAATCTTCAATTACTGAGTTATATCCCCGATAGATCGCGAAGATGTGATTCCAGTGATACTTGACAAGCATCTATGCATGATTTCTTTTTGATTTCTACACGTTTTCGGACTTCTTTTCTTTTAAGGGAAATACTTCTGAACATTTTTTTTGGATTGAAAAACCTGTTTTCTACTCTTTGAGGTACCTAATACAGTGATCCCATAGTAAACCCAAGGTTGGAAGTTCTGAATCCAAATCCAATTAAGGAATTTCCATGTGGGCATTTTTAATTCATGACACTACATCAGTTCACTCTGTAATTTGGATGTTTATAAGAATTTCAATTGCCCTACAAATTATAGCTAAAACCAACTACACCTACAGTTCTTTTATCTCTCTACCGGTTTCACTCATTGAGGCCTTGTAGAGTGCAATTCCTAAATCCGGGAAATCATCTCGTCATATTTTAAGAATGTGTTTGCTCAAATGATTTTATGATGACTTTTCACCGGTGGATCTTTCAGGAAATTAATAGAGGATGAGTAATGTTATAGAAAACAAATTTTTGTTCTTTCACAAAATTATCCATTTCAAACCAAAATACCCATTGTTTTAACTTATAATTTTAAAAAAAAATATTATGGTCACATTATTTAGAGGAGTTTTTTCTATAAAATTTTAGGGTGAATTATAATAACTGCCCTTGGGGTGTCCGATAATAACACTTATTTATCTTTAGGTTTTTAAAATAACACTAATATCCCTGTTAGAATTGTCAAATTGCAGCCATTAACAGAGTTGTGCATTTACTATATTACCCTTATATAGAATTGTATTTTACATATTTGTTCACATGTTCCTATCTTAGTAACCAAACAGAAGCATCCCTATAACCAAACAATCCAAAACCTTCTCAAGCTTCAAAACCATTTCAGTCCAAACCCATCCCCAACATCTACGATAACCACCACCACCGTGTCCGGCAACCTACTGCCATCACTTCCAAATCAACCCAACCCAAAACCATTGCTGTTTCTCCTCTGCCAAATCCCTTCACCCACACCACTGCCCTTACTCTCACTCCATCGCCACCATTGCCTTCATCGCTGAAAACTATGGCTATGACATAACCGATCATTGCCAGAAGATATGGACCCCTTCCGCCGCACTCTGTAGCCCAAAATTTCTTCTGTCTCATTTTTATCCTCTCCATGTCTCCTCTGTCGCCTCCCACCTGTCCAATCGGCAATCACCGAACGAACCACCCGCATCATTCGAAACCCCTCCGACGGAACACACCCCATCACCCACAGCAGCAAAAGCCACACCACATTATTAGCCACAACCCCTTCCTTCTTGTTTTCTCAATATAATGTATGGGTTTTGTATATATATATATGCCATAAACACATAAAATTTGGCCAATCAAAAATTGCAAGTGTCTCATAAAGCCACAAATTTTGACAAATTAAATATTGTCATGTGTTTTGTAACATGCAATCAAAGTTTACAAGACTGAGCCAATCACACACTGCTAAGTGACAAAAATATATAGCTTTTAAATGATAAGTTTTAAATTAATTAAATTATGCCATTTACATGGATGGTAAAAAAGAAGATAAATATTTCTTTTAATTAAAATTAAACACGTGTTTTACTGATTATTATCTCTTAAAATTAAATAAAAAATAATTATCATAAAGAGGTTTAAGCTTATTAAAATTTTTTTCATCCTTAACTATCAATCAACTTCTTCGTACAAATTGAAGTTGAACACTCCATTTGATTAGAAATTGTTCGAGAGATTTTAATCCGCATCCTCAAAACAAATAAAATTTTATTGGCTGCTACGATTTTCTTTACTAATATGAATTTTGTGTGTACGGGTGCATGTGAATCAGTATATACATATTTTATATATCGACATTCGTTACTTTTTGAAACTCACTCCATCATCGATTGAAAATTAGTTTTATTGGGTTCATTTGCTGGAGATCTGATGCCATTGATGAGGTTTCATTTTCTTGGTTTAATTTGATATAATGCGGTTGGAGACTCATTTGAGTGGTAGAGGCAGTGTTCAAAAGTGAGCGTTAGGTTTTTTTTTTTTTTTGGTTCACAGTGATTGTTAATTTTCTGGGGTTTCATTTATATGGTTATACATATTCATGTCTATCAGAGTGCCATGAGTTTTGTTTTGTGTAGACTACCCACTGATGGGTCTTATTTCCTCCATCGATAGGTTTGATTCCCAGAGAGAGAGAAAAAACGAAAAAAAAAAAGAGGCAGAGAAAGACCAGAGTGTATTGTTGTGGTGGTCGACCATCGAGATGGTTGGCAGGGGATGATGATGTGTTTGCAGTTGTTTGGAATGTGTGGGTGTTCAGATTTCGAAGAGAGAGAAGAGGTAGAGGGGAAGAAAGGTGAGTACTTGACGGAGATAAAGAGAGATATTACTATGGTCAAGATGATTATGGTCACGGAAAACTATGTCACTGACAAGAGTTGCTGGTGGTGCCGGTGGTCATAGATGATAACCAGTGATTGGTAGAGATAATAGGGTAAGGAGGAGGTGTGTGTTTGGTTGCACTATTAGCTGTTTGGTTGGGGTCTGATTTGGTGTTTTTGAGTTTAAAAAATATAGATATGGCATGCAGTATTACTTGGATAACATAACAATCTGTATAAATAATTTTTAATTAGTAATATTAAATTAACTTATTTATGTAAGAGCAATATTGACATTTTGAGTTGTCCAAATGCTGACTTCATCTTATTGATAGTTCGTTAACAGAAGAGAAGTATGTGCATATTGTTAGATAAAATAAGAGAGTAAATAGTCATTTCAAAAACTTGAGGAAAACTATGAGGTCAGTGTAATTTACCCTAAAAATTATGTATGGAACAGAATTTTTCAAAGACCAAGAAGCTATAAGATTAATCAGGTGTGAAGGTTTGAGTTGGGTTTTCTATATTAACTCTTTCTTTCCGGTTCAGCTATTGAAATTGAACATGGAATTAACAACTTTAAAGTTATCTTACCACTCAACTCCATTGGTGTGTTTTGTCTCTATCCGTTAAGCGAGAGTGCAAATTCTTGGGGAAATAATCAAATGTTTAATGAAATTCGCAGATCTTCACAATCAAGCAATTGTTGAAAGAGTCAATAGTTAAATTGCCTCCCAATCAACTTTTTGTTCCCTTTGTAAACTTTACATTATGCCATTAATTAATCCATGTGGTAGTGTAGAACTTTTGAAATTTCCAAATGAGTGCCACAAGTACAAACAAAGACGAAGTCGAATTTGCTTCCTTCAAAACCTGACTAAATTTTTTTATTTTTTTCCTTTAGTTGTTGACTTTGGTTAAAAATAAAGACCTGACATTAGTTTTTCTGGCCCTCTGTTTATTGCTCTTTGAACCCTTCATTTTTTTAACTTTCTAAGCAGTGTTAGTGGTGCGAAATTACCTATCTTTGTCAATTACCACTCCTGTCCCAATCAAACTTTTTGCCAACTTTTATATCTTTCATTTCATTAACCCATTAATTAATCCAGGCGGCAGTGTAGAACATTGAATCTTCCTACTTCCTATCACATCTAGAGACAAAAGAAAGCAGTCAAACAATTGCTTTATTTCACCTGTAAACTTGCTGAGAAATGTTAAGCCCATACGCCAGAGCACACCATGCCAACTTAGGTCAAATTATTCAGTTGTTTTTCGGATCACTACGTCATTTTTACCCCACCACTCACATAATGGTGAGTTTCCTGTTAAGAGGGTTCTGAAAAACGTATGTTGGACTATAGCTTTACTAAAGAACACTAGTAAAACAAATAGCAATCAAACAATAGACACACAAGATTTTTGCCGTGAAAAGCTAAAAAATAAAAAATAAAAAAAATACACGTGTATACTTCGTCTGACAAAGATCATGCACTAAAACCAATGTTAAACGGTTACAAGAACACTTACAACCAAAACCACATCGACTCATCGACTCTAATGGTTGTTTTGTACTTGTTTGACTCGACGATTCACCGTTACTGTATGTGATCACCGTATAGATCCCCTTAATATGGATTTGGCGCCTTAAACTCTGTCAAGACTTCGATTCTTCAAGGTTGAAGAAGTTAATCGATGCTAAGAATCAAAGATGAGAGCTCTTGATAGCTTAGAGAAATAGTCTCTAGGGTTTCCATAAAAGCTGCTCTCTATTGAACTTGCAAAACTCGTGCCCCTTTTTATAGATAGGTCAAAACCCTACTGGACACGCTTTCCAAAGTTGGAAACCAGGTGCGCTTCACTGGAGCCAAAGGTGGCAAGAGGTGGCGAAGGCCATTGGAATGATTTATCGTTGGAGCAAAAGGTGGCCAAAGGTGGTGAAGGCCAAGGTTGGCTGGAGCGAAATGTGGCCAAAGGTGGCCAACTACACTAGTTTGCCAGAACCTATTTATTGTTGGAGCCACGGGTGGCAAGAGGCGGCCAACTACCCAACCTTCTTCCTTTGCCTCTGAATTGATTATTCATACACTTCTTAGCACTTATGCTTGAATGAATCAACCTTCAAGGATGGTTTCCTTCAACTTCTATCCTTGTATACTTGTGATAAACCCTTTTTAACGCAATTACAAGTAATTAAATCTAAAACTTAAAACTTGTCAAGTTACAAAGAAATAGAGACATTACAAAAATGTTAACTCAATCACAAGCATCAAGTGTAGTTGGCTAAGTCCTAACCTACACAACATAGAACTCAACAACAAACCATCAAGTGCAAGCAAGATAGGAACAAACAAATTATAGGTTCTCTCCCCCTTTTTGAAACACATTGACAAAGGAAGCATAAGAGAGAGTGAGAACCAACAGGATAGAATGCTTAAAGTCAAGATCGAAAAACATAAACTAGGATATCCAACACGAACCCTTCAAGCATCCATACAAAAACCAACAATCCAACAGTCATAAAAGAGAGAGATCACAAGATAACAAAACAAGACTATGGGAACATGCGAAAACATAATAAAAGATAATATCCATAGCAAACAACCAAAAACCCAATGGAAGGACAATCAAGGAAAACAATCCATAAGAGTGTTGAATGAAAATTTCTGAATTTTGCTTAGATCAGAAAACTTTTGAGAAACTAAAATGACACAAATTTCTTAGAAGCACGAACAATCAAAATGGGCAAATATAACCCCGTGAATATCATGAATAGAAAAGCATGACAAGATCAACATCAGAATGCCCACAACCACATAAAAATTAGACCAATTAGTTATGAGGTGATCAAGGACATAATTATGACAATGGAGTGATGATTATGTGAACTTCATGGAGACAAATTAGAATGTAGCTCCTAGGTAGGACTTGGCATGACACACCAATATAAACATCTCAAAAAGACTCAAGGCCTAGAAGTCAAACCATATTTCATCCTATTCACATAGATTTGACTCCCCCTTGATTACACTCCAAAAGTGTAATCACAATCCTCTATTTAGTGGATTGTTAGCTTTAGTTTAGGTTTAATTATATTTTATTAGTATATCTTATCCCTAAACTACCTTAATGAACCTTGTGCAGAAATTGGAGGTAAAAAGGATCAATTTGAGCAAAATTACAAAGGAGTGTTCAAATGGAGGAATCCATCATACGAACAGGCGTTTGAATGCCTAGCCCAGCCATTCGAATGATACCAGTGTTCGAACTGCTATTCGAACGCACGTAAAAAATTTAGAATTCTTATGCACTGTTCAAATCAAATTCGATAGCTGAAAGGAGAATCTGAGAGCATGTTTTATCGTTCGAATCTCATTTAATGGGTGTTCAAATGGCCCAATGCCTGATGTCGTGCCTGTTTTGTAACAACTATATAAGGTAGTTTTTGGCTTAATTTAGGGAGTTTTTTCATTATCTTAGATATTATATTAGGTTTAACTTTATATTTGAGAGTATTGTAGAGAGAGAAAATGTATTTTCCTTAGTTTTCTAGCATTTCATTATGAAATCAATAGATTTCAATGCAATTTCTTACTCTTTTGATGCATTTCATTATGAAATCTAGTAGTTAAACTCATCTTTGGATGCAATTATGAAGAGCAACCAAGGATCTTTAAGGAATCAATGGAGGTATATAATTTTCAATGAATTATCTTATGTTTTCTTCAATTCATCTCAGTCATAGTGTAGATCCATTAGAAAACTTAGATTCATTATCATAATTGGTAATTCTTATGCACAACCTTAACATTAGTATAGGAATTGCACAATTCATGGTATGTTTCTATGATTCATGACTTTGAATACTAATCTACTTAATTGAGGATGAATTCATGGTTGTATAGTCTAAATCTTCTGAATCAAGGATCCATGAAGTGATCCTTGATTTGAGTTATCAATTCTGCCATTGAAGCTTTGTAGAAACTTGGTTGTTTATGGCAATTGTGTCGAAGCCCTTTTAATACTTTCAAACTAATTTGAATTGCTTTGAATTAGTGTAGTTAACCATAATTTCTTAACATTAAACACATTTTTGGTTCATTTTAGGTTCAATTCCCTTAATTGTCACTACAAGAAATTACATCTTTGGCGACCACTTTTGGCAACAAATGAAAAATCTTGTTGCCAAAAGGGATACTTTTCGCAACCACAAGTTTCCTTGTCGCCAAAAGAGTAAATTTGGCAGCAAATTTTTTTCTCATTGCCAAAAGAGAACTTTCTGCAACGTCATTTTTATTTGAGTTGCGAAAAGTGTACGGATTCTACAACAACATTTATTTCTCATTGCCAAAAGAGCACTTTCTGCGACAAGATTCTGTTCTAGTCACCAATTGTTTTCCCCTAAATTTCTTCAAAATTTTTGTGGTAGAGGGAGGGAAATATTTTTGCTGAAAAAATTCTATTTCAGTTTGGCAACAACATAGTTGGTCACCCAAACTAACTACCAGAAATTTAAAAAAAATCCCCTTTCTTCATCGTCTTTCTCTATCACGTTGAAAACTCTCTCTCTCTCTCTCTCTCTCTCTCTATACTTGTGTCTCTCCCCCTCTCAACGTCACACCCACACATGAGCACTTGACTTTCTTCCCCCCAATGTTGAGATCTGAAAAGTTACGTAGAAAAACCCTAGCTCTCTAGCTCTCCTGATCTATAGCCTCAGAGGCATTGTTGTAGATCTCAACTCTGAGGTAAACCTGTAAACATATCAAAGCGTCTCTCAATTTCTTACTAATATGTTTGATTAGTAATAGGGTTTAAATATGATATGTGTCATCTGAGTGCTCCATTTCTCTATTTTTTTAATTATTCAACACAGACCAAACTTCTCCTTGTTAATCTTGCAATTTCAAGTTTGATAAGTTTTTGTTATCATTATTTTCTTTGTATTTTCTCTGTGGGGTTGACTTTAGGTTTGGAGTCTGATGTTATGGCATTTTTAGGTCAACCACTCTAACTCTAGACCGAAATCGGTATAAAGGCCAAACTTCTAATTGATCTTGCTCAAACAATTAATATTCATCTCTTCAGATTTTCAGAGAAATTTACTCTGCAATTTTGTTGCTTCTATATTTAGAATATCAAATTGTGAGCACAGCAGCTTAGTCGCAATGGCATTGCTGACCTTGGTTTAGTTCATTAAGGTTACAGACTTGCTAATGTCACCCACAAGATTAGAAAATTAATGCTCTGTCTATTTTCCACCCGCAAGTTAATGTTTCATGTTTCTATTTTCATTTCCAAGTCCTCAACTACTGCTCATAAATGGTTTGTTTCTGTTTTACTTACAAATTTGCTAGAAAACTTATGTAATTTGTGAAAATTAAATCAATGCATGAATTTGAACTAGATGTGTGGTTGAATGTTCTAACAGGGCACCCTGGGTTAAAGAAAGTGGTTGAATGGGATGGGATGGTTTATCAAATTGTGGAGGGTGTTATGGCAGTTCTTGAAATTTTTCATAAGAAAGAATTATAAAATTAACGTTGAATTTCGAAACACCCATTATTATTTATTGGCTTGAAATCAAATTATGATCATGAGAATAATGTAAGATATTGTTTCAATTCAAACTCTGCTGAAAGTTCTTCTTGTTTGCCATGCAAAATGAGACAACCTGCACAAGCATTTTGTCTCATTCCATTGCCACTAGGCCCACCACTGTAGCAATGTGCATGGATTTTGCATTATTGTATCTTCTGTATACATATTGATATGCTTTAAAGGGAGATTTGCAACAATTATATGCTTAATTGGTGTTCTCACATATGATTGAGGTTAAGTCAAGTAGATATTTTGACCAGTTTGAACTATGAAGTCCAACTTGTTGCTGCGTATAATGAATTTTGAACCATGAGTAGAATTTCATTGCATTCTTAGTATTACTATAATATGCTGTGGTGAGTTGATTAAAAAGAAAAAATCAAATGTGGAATGAGTGCATTGAGGGCAAAGAGAACTATAATAATTAAACCATATAGTACTGATTTCTAATGTAATAATTGCATTTATAATATTTGTAGGACAAGTTAGATATTGAGCCGGCATGTAGTGAACTACATGTAATTAAGTATACCATTAATTGTAATTACTGAAAATAAATAATTGTTTAAGGTTCTTAAAAATGACAGGAGGAGACGAAGAGGCATCACAAGGAGTCTTCGGTATTTATAGCCCGATTCAGCCTTGACGACGCATAAGTATATTTAAAATGATGTGCTCTGGAAGAGGTCAAGTACTTGAATGGATTTGGTGTCAGTCCAAAGCTACAAAATAGCCATCGGACGGCCTTAAAACTGGTACTAAACAATGGACTCATGCATGCAGATGGAATTGGGGGTTAATGAAGATTTTTATTTTGTATTGAGATTGTTCAAGTTTTGTTTGAAAATTTTGTATTGTAAAATATTTTGTTATATGAAGATTTTTGCTCTATATTCAAATTTAATTTTGGCCTTTTGATTTAACAATTGTTAGCAGAGTGAGATCTCTTGATGAATGTACAGGTTGTGATTGAATTTACAATTATACGTGTATGTACTAAAAAAAAACAATGTCCAATATATGTTAGGACATTTATAAAAAATCATAATGCACTTGTGGCAACGAAATATAAAATAGTCACCAAATATTAAGAACTATGGCGGTGAAATTTTTTCGTCGATTATTTTTGGCCAAAAATAAAATTTCCATTTCGAGCAGTAACTTTTAGCGATGAAAATCATTTGACGCCATTGGGTTATGCTTTTGGCAACGTAATGATGTTGTTGCGCAAAAAGTATTTTGGTGACGAAATGGCATGTCATTGCTGAAAGTATTAGATTTGGCAACAGTTAATTTCGTTGCAGAAAGGTTGCTTTTGGCAACAAAATCAAAATTGGTTGCGAAAGACTTTCTGTGTCAAGGTTACGGCGACAACCTGGCAACGAAATAATGTTGGTCGCCAATTATTTTTAGCGACGAAAATCTTACTTTTGGCAACAAATATTGTGGTCACAAAATGTGACTTTTCTTGTAGTGTGTAATTCACTCTAGGTTAGTTAGTGTTGTTAAGTGCTCATAGCCTATATTTGGCTCGATTTTTGAAGGAATTGACATCCAGAATCACCAGATTTGAACTATAAATGCCAACTATAAACTTACAGAACTACATTGCATATATGGAGCGTGAAGTCAAGTTTTGGCACCGTTGCCAAGGATCAAAGGCACCAGGCAAGCATTAACGGACGTTGGGTTGAAAAGCGATTGGAGGATTGGATCTCCATTTATCCACCACAACGAAGGAATCTTTGGTTAAGGCCATGGGTAACTTCGTTCCGCCTTTTATGTGAATAGCATGTTAGATTTTACTTTTTGATTTTCCTCTTTATTTTAGGATTCTTTTTTTTAGTAGTGTAGAATTTTGAATTGCTTAGCTTACTCAAATGGTGGATAGGCTTATATGTTATATGCTTATTGGTGGTATTGTTTTTGCCTATAGAGATTGGAAGTGTCAGTTAGGAATTGAATTAAATTGCGAATTGTGAATTGGTGATGTGAAGATTGGAGGGTTCGGTAGGAAAATTGGTGGAAGGGAATTATGAATTGACTTATTGAGGTGCGTATTGCTAATTTATGTGTGCATTGCATAATCTCTTAAACATCATCTCTACACATTATCATCTCTACACCTTAACATAGGCACAATGGAAAACTTTTCTCAATGGGTTGAGAATGATGGTAATGAGAGCGTCTATGTTGATGATGGTGTGGAAGCACTGCCTTGTCAGTCTCTTAGAGACCACATTCGAACTCATAAGATTAGAATGCAAACACCTCTTCCCGGTCTCTTAGAAATTGCCTTCAAACTAATGGCCAAAGGGACCCTTTTCCACCAACTTACAATCCGGTGTGGTATGATGAACTTAACCTTGTTAAGGGACATGAGGAAACTTTTTCACCTCATTATCTACCCTCATCGCAATCCTATCAAGAACCACTTAAGCACTATCAAGTATCACCATTAATTTATCACTACCAAGAGCATATTTTATATCCATCTCCACCTAATGAGTCTCTTGGGAACGACCCCCAACTTACCTCTCTAGAATGGGATGAAAGAGTGTTAGCATCTCTAGAAGGGACTGAAAGGGGGTTAGCTGACTTAAAAGGGTCAAATGGCTTTATTTTTGGAAGCCTTGAATGTCTAAAAGACAACCACCAATCGAGGGAGAGGGGCCGAAGATTGAGAATTCCAAGCAAGAAGAGAGTGAGGATGGGGGAGAAGAAAAGAGTGAGGAAAAGGGTAGTGATGGAACTAGTGAGAGAAAAGAGGAGTCGACAAAGGTCGAGAGCGACAAAGACCATATAGATGGTCCTAAAGAGAAAGCCATTGTCCTTGGTGAGGGTTTTGGTCTTTTAGATGTTGGGGATGCACAAGTGAAAGATGTTGATGGTCTAGAGGTCATTTCAACCATATCTATGGGTCATAAGATCTATACCTTTCATCCTCTGTTGGAACCTTTAGAGCTTCATACCCCAACATTAGAACCCAATATCCTGCATATCGGCAAGCAACTAAAGGCAAGGGAGGATGAAGAGATCCATAAAGTCAATTTGATAGGCACCTTTATGTACGATCAATTGACTTTCTTTTCATTCTATGATATGTTTGATCCTTAGGAGCCTAATTATTATATCCTTGAGGTCACCAAGGATATTGAACTTGGTTGTGTCTACTCTTTTGTCCTTTTTACAAGTTGCCTTAGTGGAAATGTGGAATGATGGCACCTACCCACTTAAGGGTATAAGGTGACCCCCTCTTGTGTGTTTGTGTAGGAGTAGGAATAGTTTAGATAGTTTTTGCTTTTTTTTTTAGTTTTGGGTATTAGGTTTTCATTTTAGTTGGGGGGTGCACTTCAGGCCCCTAACCTTTCTTCCCTTGCATTTCGTATCACTTCTTGCGTTGTCTTCATGCATTGAGGACAATGCATCATTCTAGTTTGTTTTTTTTTTTTTTTTTGGGGGGGGGGGGGGGGGGGGGGGGGGGGAGAGTAGTTTTAAAGGCTAAAACCTCTATTTTTGCTTTTGTTTTGGTTGTGTTTAGAAAATTTTTGAAATATTTGAGCCGATGTCATTAACTTTCTCTAGTTAGAGATAAAGTTTAGATACCATTTTTATGTGCATGTATTTCATCATGTGTATCTAAAACTCTATTGTTCATAGTGGATGCCATTTTTTAGTTTTATTGTATATCTCTTGTCATTTATCTCATATCTCTCACATGTTGATTGTTAGTCACAGGTGTGGTATTACATGAATACCTTTTGATTAGTTGTGCCATTTGGTAAAGGTTTGAGCATTGTATAATCTTGGTATCACTCATTTCATTGTTATTAGCACATTCTTTCCATAAATTCTTTATGTTGAACTTATTGTTACTTATGGTGGATGTGTTGATGATTCATTTCCAGGAACCATAACTACATTTGTGAAACTGTAACTTGTGATTAGAAGATAGGAGTTTTTGCATATATCTTGACTCAAGTTAATGCTGATTCACTCTTTACACCTAACACATTGTGGGATTGCATCATTCATGTATAAGCAGAGGGGATTACATCATTTTGCACAATCATGCTTTATAACATTGTTTGTTATTATCTTTTGCATTTTCATCCTTATATTAGTGAAAATTTTACCTTGTGAACTTTAGACCATTTATCGTCTTTTGAAGTTATTACATTTACTCAATGGTTAATTTTTCACCCTTATTTTCTTCAATAGCTTCATTATACTTGCATTTGATTCATAAGTTGAGTAATGATTATAATGTTGACACTTGTACTCTATTAAGATTTATGGTTAGGCATTATGGATATGATTCTAGGCCCTTATTATTCTTGCAAACCGTGAGTTTCATTTGAAAGTTAAAAGTCCCTTTTTATCCATTTTTTATTCCTTTCGTCCCTTTGATTATTGTGCAAATTGGTGTGAGTTGGAAATACTCCATTATTGAGTGAATCTATCAAATTCCATTTGTAAGCAATGCCTTGTAAGAAAAGAGTAGAACATATTGAGGCAATAAGAAGAGAAAGAAAAGCAAAGAAAGAGATTGATTTGGGAGTTTAACAGAAAAAGAGCATATGGTAAAGTTGAATATATATATATATATATTGAATGTAAATAGGGGGCAATCAACAGAAGAAAGAAAAAAAGAAAAAAAGAAAAAAAAAAGGAGTTACAAAGTTGAAAAAGAAAGAGGTGTTAAGTTGATACACTTAAATCTTTTTGATTTTTGTATTTGGTATGTTCTTTTTGCTTCTGTTTACATTTAATCTTTTGATGAGCATACCATTGTGAGAGTTATGTGTCACGCCCAGATTTTTCGCACTCGAGGGATACACACACAAGCGGGAAAAACACTATATTCTCTTGTTAGAACTCACCCTCCTAGAAGAATGAGTGTGACTAGGTTTGAATTGAAAATAGGTTTGAATAAAGGGCTTTTAAAAAAGATTTGGAGTCGCCACCTAACTTGATTAAGGTGAGTTAGGTCACCTAAAAAACTAAGCATAATCTGAAGACTACACTTAGGGTTTTTTGGAAAACATCCTCGAGAGAGGGTTTTTAAGAAAATAGGTTGTTTGGCAACCTTTGGAAAACATTTAAGCCCTTTTTGAAAATAACTCCATTTTTTGGTCTTTAAAAACAGTGATCCTAGGTTTAGAGGTTGGTTACATGTAGGGAAGATGCACTAAGCTATCACCCTACCTCGCCCTTGCGGTACCTACATGTCTATTTACTCTAGATTCACCTATGAGAGTCTTCAACTAACTAATGACCAATCCTATCTACTTTGAAAAACAATGTTTAAAAAGACATGATGGATGATATGCAAGTGTAAGAAAAGAGAATTAAAAAATAGATTTGGAAAGAGATTGATTTGATTTGAAAATAGATTTGAAATTGGAATTGAAAAGAGATTTAAAAAGATAGATTGGACATTGGAAAGTTTTAGAAATTGGAAATAGAAAATTGAAAATAGACTTTGGAATTGGAAAAATAGATTATGGAATTGAAAACTTGAAGAAGATTGTAGAATTGGAGATTTGAAAAGAGTTATGGAAATAGAAGATTGAAAAAGGTTGTGGAATTTGAGATTTGAAAAAGATTGTGACCGCACCCATGAAGGTTGCCTACGTATCCTTTTAGAGAAATCAGGTTAGTCGTAGTTCAGACAAGAGTCCGATTGAAAAGAGATTGATTTGGAAGAAAGAGATTGAATTGGAAATTGGATTAGAAGATTGAGAGTTTGAACTTTGATTGGAAGTTTTGAAAAGACTTGATTTTGAAAGACTTGGTTTTAGGAAACCTAGACTTAGGAAAAACTTGAGACTTAGAAAAGATTTGACCAGACTTGGAAAAGTTTTGAGAAAAGATTTGACTCAAAAATTAGACTCGGAAGATTATGAAAGATTGGATTTAGGAAGGGTTCAAATTAGAAAAGATTCAAATTAGGAAAGTGTCATTTTTGGAAAGTTTCGTTTTAGGAAAGTTTCAATTTAAGAAAGTTTTGAATTAGGAAAGTTTCAACTTAGGAAAGTTTTGAATTAGGAAAATTTTGAATTAGGAAAGTTTCAACTCAGAAAAGTTTTGAATTTGGAATGTTTTGAAATAGGGAAGTTTTGAAAATTGGAAAGTTTAGAAAACAAGGAAATTTTGAAAATAAGAAAGTTTTGAGAATAAGGAAGTTTTGAAAATAAGAAAGTTTTGAGTTTAGAAAGTTTTGAAATTGGAAAGAGTTGAAGTTTTAGGAAAGTTTAGAATTTAGAAAGATTTGGGTTTAGAAACACTTAAGAAAGTTTTGAATTTAGAAAGCTTAGAATTTTAGAAAGATTTGAAATTTAGAAAGTTTAAGATTTTGAAAGTTTTAAAGTTTTAGTTTTAGAAAAGGTTTGAATTTAGGAAGATTTGAAAACTTAGATTTGGAAAGTTAAGATTTGAAAAAGGGGGGGAATTAGGAAATGGTTGAATTAGGAAAGATTTGAAAGTTGAATTTTAAAATTTGGGAAAGATTTTTGTGTTCAAGTTTTGAAAACTTAAGATTTAGGAAAGTAGGAGATTAGAAAGGAGTTGAGTTAGGAAAGGTTTAAACTAGGAAGGGTTAAGATTCCTATTTCCTAAAACAAGGGATTGGATTTTGTTTC
This sequence comes from Euryodendron excelsum, assembly GCA_033060915.1. Lineage (NCBI taxonomy): Eukaryota > Viridiplantae > Streptophyta > Magnoliopsida > Ericales > Pentaphylacaceae > Euryodendron > Euryodendron excelsum. The sequence continues at coordinate 48,540,200 of CM065377.1, read as the reverse complement.
TAAAAGAGAAAGTTTGATTTAGTTTCAAAAAATAGAGGATTGGTCTAGTTTCCTAAACGGGAAGATTGGATTTGGTTTCTTAAAGGGAAAATTTGATTTGGCATGAATTTTGAAAGAGGAATTTTAGAAACCCTAGATTTTGGAGACTATAGTTTTAATGTAGAAAAGAGGTTTGGGAAATATAGTTTTGATGTAGAAAAATAGGTTTTGGAAATATTTATAGTTTTGATGTAAAAAACAAGAGATTTTGAAAACCTAGGTTTTAAGACAAGTTTGAAAACTATGTTTTTGAAAAGAAAATTAAGGTTTCCTAATCGTGAGTTCTAGGGCTTGACTTAGACTCTAAGGAAAAAGTTTTTTGGAAAGTGCGTTTTTGGAAATGAGTTTTTGGAAGAAAATCCTAGAGAGGAGTTTCTAGAAGGAAGATTTTGGAAAGAAAGTTTTTCGAAAGATTTTTGGAAGGAGATTGTTGGAGAGAATTTTTGGGGAACATTTTTAGAAAGTGGATTTTGGGGAGAGTGTTTTGGAAAGGAGTTTAAAAAGAGTAGTTTTGAAAAATAGATTTTTGGAGAGAGTTTTTAGAAAGTAATTTTGGAAAGGAAAGTTTTAGGAAAGTATGTTGAAAAAGAGTTTTAAGAAGGGATTTTGAAAAGAGAGTTTTTTGAAAGGTAAAAAAAACGTCTCACTTTCCTAAAGCGATTCTAGCCATAAGAGGGCTAGAACCACTTTAAGAAAGTGGTTTTGAAAACAATAAGATTTGAAAATATGGACCATAAAAGTCACTTTTAATGTAACACTTTCCTAAAGCAACCCTAGCCATGGAAATGCTAGAATCACCCTAGGATCGTGATTTTGAAAACAAGTTTTGAAAAAGGAGATTTTGATGCAATTTCAAAAACAAGTTTAATGCAAGTTTTGAAAATGAGTTTGAAAACAGTTTTTGGAAGAATGCAAGATAATGATATGCACAATGCAATTTGGGGTCGTGAACATACAAGGCTAAGGCTTCACCACATGATCAAGGGGGCCGAACCCACGTGGTCTCCGATTAGACTAAAAGAGAGCCCCCAACACGGTGACCCTCCAATAGTCCAATTCTACACATAGACCGGGAATCCCCTTGTTTCAAACATGCAAAGAAAGGGGGGGGGGGGGGGGGGGGGAAGAGATAGGGGATTAAAATAGAGAAAACCCAAGTGGGTTAGGAGAGAGAAGAGAGAGGGGGAAGTGCGGAAATTTAAATAGGAAGCCTACCTTGTGTCTTTTTTATTTTGCTTGGCTTTGCGCGCCTTGCTTTCTTCGGTCTTCGCTTCACTTTAGTCTTGATCCTCGAGGGCTCGTCTTCGGTCTTCAAGTCTTCATAGTTGCAGCAATCCAAGTCTTCAATGGAAGGTTGGAGGCTATTGTATAAGTGTATGAGGGTGTGTATGAGTGTATATGAGGTTAGAGTTTGTGTATGGTGGCTAGGGTTTGGAAGACCTAAGGAAGCTAGGGTTTAGGGAGTGCACAAGCTCTGTATCTCGAAATATATGATTTTTAGATTGAGTTTGCAGACCTCTTTCATACTGGAGGAGGCTCTGTATTTATAGAGGTGGGATAGACCCGGTGCCTGTTGTAGTGGCGCTAGGCCAAAAATGCTTCTGGGGCTACTAGGAGTGGCGCTAGGCCAAATATTGGCATGGCACCACTACTAGTGGCGCCAGCCAGTTAGGAAACTATTAAGGTCGGCAAGCAACGTATCTTTGACTAGATTTGGGCGCCCGTACTAGTGACTACCATGCAATTTTTAGCCTGGCTTCCCTAGAAGTGACTCCGAAAAGTTCGGGAATGATTTGAAGAGGCTGGGAATGACCAGCAAGGCTGAAAAAGAGCAGGAACACTTAGAATAGTGTCCCAGAGGCATTTGACTTGAAAAATGAGGATAAGATGTGTCGGAAGGGTTGACCGGGTCTTTAGGGGCAAAACGGCCAATTGGGTCGGGAAGCTGCTAGGACGGACTTGGATTGTCTCGAAAGAAGACTCGTGATTTGGAAACACTATTCAGAGTGTTGCCAAAGGTTGCCAGTTTGATACCGAGAGTCGGTGTGGTTGAAAAATGGTGACCGGCCCACCAGAGGCAAAACAGTCATTTCGCACCAGGTTTGCCGAAACTGACTTGGAGTGATCCGAAAAGATAAAGGAAGGTTGAGAATACTATAAGAAGAAATCTTAGAAGGTTACCGATTTGATAGCCAGAGCTAGTGTGGTCGAAAAAGGTGACCGGCCCACTAAGGGTAAAATGGTCATTTTGTACTGGGTTTGCCGGGACTAACTCGGCATGATCCAGAAAGATAGAGGAAGGTCGGGAATACTATAAGAAGTATTCTTGGGAGGTTACCGGTTTGATACCCAGAGCCGGTATGGTTCCCAGGGCATTCGGATGCCGAGGGGTAAAATGGTCATCTTGACCGAAAAGTTTTGAAATTGGCCCGAAACTGACTAAAAGGCACCTAATCATGCCGGACTGCTTTTAAGACAATCTTAGACGATTGGACTCATCGTTCTAAGGACTCAGGTGTGTTCTCGAGAAACGTGTTGAAAAAGGCCTAAGGGGCAGTTTGGTCATTTTTCACCATAGTGGGTTAGCAGGAACTAGTGTTGACCTGGGTTTTGAGTGTTTCCGCCACCCTGATGGCGGTCGTGTGATACAGGGGTTTGTTGGCAATTCCCTATATCGACTTATTTATGAGTATTTTCGCTACTCTGACGGTTGTGATGTTTGTGAGGATTTTCGCTACTCTGACGGTTCGCGATCATTCCCGAGACTGCCTGATCTGAGGAAGTTGCTAAAGGGGACTTAGCGCTTGAGAAGTCAATTTTCTAGGAAGGCATGCCTAAACGGACATTTCTACATTGGTGGGTTAGCAGGAGCCAAAGGTGGACCGTTCTACCATTTAGGGGACTTGGGGTCTCGTCCTGGTCGACAGGTTTAAAGGGACTTACCGTTTCGAAGAGATTTTCTTCGAAAAATGTGTCGGATCGTCTCGAGGAATAAACTGTCTTGAGAGAGGGATTAAAATTGGAAAGGGGTCTTATCGTCTTCGGAAAGACGGGCCTGATTGGAGTAGATTTACCGTCTCGAGGAATAAACTGTCTCGAGAGAGGGATTGGAATTGGAAAGGAGACTTACCGTCTTCGGAAAGACGTGCCTAATTTGGAATAGATTTACCGTCTCGAGGAATCAACTGTCTCGAGAGAGGGATTAGAATTGGAATGGGAGAGGACAATGCCCCTAAGGGCATTTTGGTCATTTTGTCTCTATTTGGGCCTGGTGGGCCCACGAAGCGATGGACAGACGGGATTTAGACTTAGAGAGTTGGTTTCGATTGGAATACGTCCATATTGACTTGAGTACAAGTATGGACGGAGTGTAGATTGCCGAGCGGTCAAAAATAGAGTGCCTACAACTACCCCTCTTTTTCTATCTTTACTTGTCAAAGACAGAAAACGATAAAAATAAGAGTCCCATGTTGACCGCGAGGCAGTCAGAGGGACGGACATGAATAATTTTTCGACAACGAGGGTCGGAAAATAGATATCGGGCCAAAAAGGGCCTTTGAAAATGAGATTTGGCAGGAAAAAGGGCAAAACTGCCCAGATTTTGCAACTGGTGCCACTAGCAGTGGCGCCTTTGGCAGAAGAAGCTTGGTGCCTCTGCTAGTGGCGCCAGGCTTGGGATTAAAACCAGAAAAATTCTGGTACGAACAGTTGCGAGATTTTGGAGAGTTTTCGCAAATCCGAGAGACATTGCGAGGAAGCTGACTTGGGTATTGAAGGAGCACTTCTTGGAGACCACGGGTGATTGCCGAAAGGAGACCACGTCGCCGGAAAAGTCGCCGGAAGAGAAGATTTTGCCGGAGAACTTCCAAAAAGTGAGTTTTCAAATTTTTGGTTATTTTGATGTGTAAAATTTCGTTTGAATTATGTGAATAGTGGAAATTGATGTTTTGATATGTTTTGAACATGATGGTGAAATTATTTTTGCATTTTGGTGCTTGTATGATTGAATTTGAGTGATTTTATGTGATTATATGAAGAGGGTTTTCCACAGGAATAGTAAATTGGTTCCTACAAGCTTGGGCATTGCACTTTTTGACTAGATTTTTGTGCGATGTGCCTTAGAAAAATGTGTTTAACAACCGTGTGAAGTTTTGTGATTTTTTTGAAAACTTAGTGAATTTTTGATTTTTTGAAAAATAGGAAAATACTTAGAAAATTTAGGAAAATTAGAAAACTCAAGAAATTGATGAAATTCCTTAGAGTTTCACATTCGAAAAATGTAGGAATATTTTTTAAATGATTTTGAAGAATTTTGAGGCATTTTTGAAAACCATTGATTTATTGAAAAAATAAAACATGTGTTTTGAAAATTTTGAAAGATTGAAAAGTGTGCACGGGTGCTGATGTTATGTGATTGTGACAATGTGAAGTGCACGTTTTGTGTTTTTGCATTGATGTCATGGGTGTTGTAAGGGCCATTTTTAAAACGGGACTCTGCCGAAATTTTTAGAAATTAGGGGAAGAATTAGAAAAAATTTTACAAATAAAATATTTTTGAAGGAAAAAGACAGAAAACCCTTGAGATTTGATTTGAAGTTGGAAAATCAAGATGTGTTGAAATTTTGTTTTTGACTTATCATTTGAAATCTTATTTATTTATTTATTTATTTTTGTGGTAGTTTGTTTATTTTATTTTATTATTGTTTGAACTGCATGTATGGTATGTTAACATCTCTCACCTTAGCTTACCTTTTCAAGATGGCAGACGTAGGTGACGACGGTTCTAAGAGGAGACGCCGCTTGGGGAAGACGGCTCGGACAAATTCCACTAGCGGTTCCAGTTGGTCTAGGGGCAGCCGACGGTCTACTGGGCAGGCAACATCTAGTCAAAGTGGTTGGGGGAGTAGGCCACCTGTTGATCCATTTTCTCCAGTTGAGCAGGCTTTCATTGAGGAGATTGGGGTCGAGGAGGAGGTACCGGGCCTTAGGGATCAGGTGACCGGTTATGGGAGAGCTTCCTCTAGGCATATGCAGATGGATGCCGTCCTAGGAGATCTGCAGGTACCGGTTATTCCACCACTCGGGGATTTGGCTTATCACCCCAACATATACTCCAGATAGCATCTGCCCCCTCCGCGGGTACATACCACTTTCAGAGGGGCCGTTCATCAGGTCTTTGTGACTATGCAGCGGGTTGCCCCGTTATATCGCGCCTTCTTGATGGAGATCAGATTCGGCACCTTTATGGGATTACAGGTTAACCGCCTGAACCGGCATTTGGTACTAGAGCTGGTTGAGCGGTGGTTTGGAGAGACCGGGACCTTCCATTTTGTCGGTTTTGAGTTAGGCCCTACTCCCTTGGACTGGGCGATCATCATAGGGCTTTCCTTTGTTGGCCGGTGGATCACCCTGCAGTCAGTCAGTAGGGACGAGGCCTATTTGCTGTTGGACTTGCCTCCTCCTGAGTGTTCTGCCTTCCCAGTCTCTTGGCTCAGTCAGGATGACCGCACCTTTGCTGTTGAGCCATCGCTTGTCCGGTAGGACATTATGAGACGGCGACTTGTTTTGCACATCATCTTTAGTTGCTTCTGCAACAACAAGAAGTCGCTCGTGCCCTTTCGGTTGGTGAGTATAGTAGCTGATCTTGGAGCTCTGTCTGAGCTGGATTGGGGGTCCTTCTCTTTTGGCTACTTCCTCCGTTCGATGCGGGTCTGGACTTGTGCATTAAAAGGATCAACTTGAGCAAAATTGCGAATGAGCGTTCAAACGGAGGAATCCAGTGTACGAATGGGCGTTCGAATGCCTAGCCTAACTGTTCAAACAGTACCAGCATTCAAACTACTGTTCGAATGCACGTCGAACATTTAGAATTCTTATGCACCGTTCGAATCAGGTTTGATAGCTGGGGGATAATTTGAGAGCATATTTTTCCGTTTGAAGCCTGTTTGATGGGCGTCCGAATGGCCCAAGCCTTGACGACATCCCTGTTTTATAACAGCTATATAAGGTAGTTTTTAGCCGAATTTAGGGAGTTTTTTTTCATTATCTTAGATATTGTATTAGGTTTAGCTTTATATTTGAGAGCATTGTAAAGAGAGAAAATGTATTTTTCTTAGTTTTCTGGCATTTTCCTTATAATCAAACACTAGAATCAATAGATTTCAATGCAATTTCTTAATCTTTTGATGTATTTCATTATGGGATCTAGTAGCTAAACTCATCCTTGGATACAATTGTAAAGATCAACCAAGGATCTTCAAGAAATCAATGGAGGTATATGGTTTTCAATGAATTATCTTATGTTTTCTTCAATTCATCTCAATTATAGTGTAGATCCATTACAAAACTTGGATTCATGATCTTAATTGGTAATTCTTATACACAACCTTAACATTAGTATAGTAATTGCACAATTCATGGTATGTTTCTATGGTTCATGACTTTGAACACTAATCTACACTTAATTGAGGATGAATTCATGGTTTTATAGTCTAAATCTTTCGAATCTAGGATCCATGGAGTGATCCTTGATTTGAGTTATCAATTCCTCCATTGAAACTTTGTAAAAACTTGGTTGGTTGTAGCAATTGTGTTCAAGCCATTTTAATACTTTCAAACTAATATGAATTGCTTTGAATTGGTGTAGTTAACCATAATTTCTCAACATCAAACACATTTTTGGTTCATTTTAGGTTCAATTCCCTTAATTGTAATTCACTCTAGGTTAGTTAGTGTTGGTAAGTGCTCATAGCCTATATTTGGCTCGATCTTCGAAAGAATCGACATCCGGACTCATCGGATTTAAACTTCAAATGCCAATCGTAAACTTGCAAAACTATATTGCATATACGGAGCATGAACTCACCCCTCAAAATTTGCTCTATAAGTTCAACCTTATCTATCCAAGATGGCTTTGAGATACAAAGTAAGGGTGACATTAACACACGAGTAGATAGCCTTATGCTCTTGTTGAGAGAAACATTGACTCGATTTCTTTTATTTGACAATGGTAGCTGGACTCAGACTTATTGGTAGCCCTTTCCATTGAAAACATAAGAAGAATGATGAGAGTGGGAATCAATACCAAGATATGGCCAATCTAACCATGAGTCAATCAAGAGAGATTTGATAGAGTTAAGACATGTTGAAAAGATCATGAAGACGGATGCTAGATTCGAAGATGTCTCAAGAAGTGTGCTTATTGGAACATGAATCACCATTATGACTAAGATCACCAAAACTATTGTCTCATTAAAACATAGCCAATGAAGCATATAAGATTTAACCTTAAACAAACCAACACAACAATCAATTCATGAGAACATATTTGATCCACTGATTAAGCATCGCAACTACAAAAACAAAAACAATAGAAAATCTTTTACTTTTTCATGAAAATTTTTTACAAAAAAACAATAATATACAAAAATGATTGTAGCTCTAGGAAAAGAAATAATCACGAAACCACATCCTAGGCTATGTCAGAAATTGCCTCTACTTAGTACAGCTTGCCACTACAAATTTCTTGAGGGTTCTCAAATAGTCCAAATTAGATTTTCTCATCCAAAAAACATTTATCTTAGCTTTGTCAATGAATTGATGATGTTTAGGTGTAGTCCTAAGTCTTGCTTTAGCATTGTGGTCCCTCATTTTGTCATGATTTATGAGAACTTGCCTTGGCTTTGTTGCAAATCTATTCACATGCTCAGTAAGGACTCTAATATGATTTTCCAACCTCTCATAGTGATTCCTAGGTTGATGATGAATATTAGATCTAGGAACCCTATTCGATTTACGGCAATAAGGCCTAATGTGACCAAATGTACCACAATGATGACACACAAGGTTAAACTTAGAAAATTGAACCTCCCTGTCGCACCCACTCCTAATCAGGCATCATTAATATCTTCTTAGGATGAGTGTGATTGCATATGTTAACAACCTGTCAGTGAAGCCTCCACTTAATCCCAAAGATAAGATCTTTGAAGGATAAATAACATCGTTAAATAGAAAACCTTCCTAGAATCTCTATCATAATAAAACTATCTCACAATCTAACGACATACATAAAGAAGACTACTGAATCAAGCCCATAATAATTACAAACCAAAATTTAAATGAACTCTCATCCACTAGCAATATATACAAGACCAATGACTCAACAACTGAGCTTCTCAAAGCTCTCTTCGATTCGATACCAACAGTAGTGAACTGGACCTCCTCTCTATCTTACTTGTAAGATAATCTATGTGGGTATGAGTTATATATCCATGTGCTCACAAAGATACTCAAACTCATAAAAAATGTATGATAGATAATCACTGAATAATACATCACCACTAAAATGTAATATCTCCTGTGATGCAACGTATGATACACTACAAATGTGCGCTCGATTTAGATAATATTGGCTCAATATATTGATAGATTGTTATCAAGGAATGTCCACCGTGACACTCTTTAGGTTAGTCCATGGTGACTAAACCTTAGGTTGGTCCCATGTGGCCGAACCTTCTCCCGTGTAATGCAAGTTATGCACACAATATGAGTTGTATGGAAATATCACTTCATAATCCAACAATTACCATCAATATAGATAAGAAGACATTCAATACAATATGAGTAAGAATATTTTAAACTCCCTACTCGTTACTACTTTATAACCACAATCGATTTACTCTTTAGGTTAAATCGGAGTGTCTTGAACCACTTCTGCACCTAACACACACTACTATATCAAACTTGTGAAGCATCTACTACATCATAATTTAGTAAGTATCAATATATGAAATGATACTCCCAATATCATACTAGAATAGCATATAAGTGCGTCAATGCATAACATGAGTACAAAACTTGAAAGATGGAACATTAGTTCCTCAACACAGATTTACTCTTTGAATTACATCAACCTCAAAATATTGAATTTATATTCTAGATCAGTTTCATATGAAACTAGGTTTAAAGATCTTTAATTTGATAGGTCATGAGTCAAAAATGCACTTCGAATAACGAAGTTATGTCCAACGAAAGATGGACTAAAATTCTAAAAAATAGTGTTGCTGACAACAATTTTTGGTCAACTATAAACTACAATATCTCTCAATTTACAAGGAGTTAAAGTACAATCTTTATATCAATAGAAAGATTTGTGATTCTACTTTCCAACACTTTAAATAGTATGGTATTTTAAGTTTTCTAGAGTGAGATATGACTATTTATCCCAAGTGTGCTGTAGTTATGGCCTTGATGTGCTGTAGTTATGGCCTTGAAGCGCGCAAGTGGGCCCTTGGAAAGTGTACTGGCACCCCTCCTCCAGAAAAGGGCCCCATCAAGTGCCCCAAGGCTAGTGGACTGCACCATTAGGCACCCTCCACTGTGCTAGTGTGCCCTTGGCTTGAACTAAATGACACCAAAGCTTGATTTTAAGCCTCTTTTCTAATTCCAACACAATTTTAAGTCTTTTAAAGCCTAGAATGAAGTTCTAAAGCCTTAAACAAGACTTCAACATCCAAAACATGCAAAACATGAAGAATTTAAGGCCTCCACTTGGAAACCATATGCAAACTTCCACTCCTCCCTTCAACTCTCACTTTCTTGGTATGGAATGATATGCTATCTTGCAACAATTAAGAAAAATGCAATGAAACAAGCATAAACATGAGATTGCTCACCTTCACTAATGAAATCACAAGCTTCCCCTTGAAATCCTTGTTCTTTTTCATCCTTTCTCTTTTTCTTTTCTTTTTTTGTTTTTCTCTCACTTTCCCTTTTGCCAAACACACAAAATACTAACAAGCTCTTCTCTCTCTCTCTCTCTCTCTCTCTCTTCCCTTGGCTTGAAGACAACTATAGATATAACTTATATCTATAGCCACACATGTCACACACACATACTATGATAGCAACAAGCACACACCTCCTATTAGATAAACACACACCTTATGCACACACCTCACTTAGGTGAAGTACACACCTAGGTGGCACACATCTACACCTCCCTGCTTCACTAATTCATATGATTAACATAATTAATCACACTTATGATAATTAATCATCATTAGTATTAAGCTAGGTATAAAGATTAATTAAGCTAATTAGTCATGGATTAAGCTCACTAATCATGCTAAAAATATGATAATCCCCCTATTGCATACTCTCATTAAAGCATGCTAATCAAGTTCATCAATTAGTGTAATTACACACTAGAATGTATGCAATTAAGTTAAACATGACATTAAGCAAGTTATGGTTTCATAATTCTTCCCTCCTATAAGAATTTCGTTCCGAAATCCACTTACCAAACTAAAGCAGATATGGATACTAATTCTTTGTTGTTTTCTCACTCTCCCATGTGGCTTCTTCCACTGAATGGCTTGTTCACAATACTTTCACTAACGGTATTACCTTGTTGTGCAGAACTTGTTCTCTGCAGTCTAGTATCTAAATAGGTTCTTTAACATAACTCAAGTCATCCTCTAGTTCAATAAGTTACTGAGTCAATACATGAGAAAGATCTAGCATATACTTCCTTAACATGGAAACATGAAAGACATTATGCAATTTAAGCATCTCTGGAGGCAAATCTAATCTATAACCAGTCGTACCAACTCTTTCAACAATGGTATAGGGTCTAATATACCTTAGATTCAACTTCCCTTTCTTCCCAAATCTCAAGATACCCTTCCACGGAGATACTTTAAAAAATACTTGATTACCAACTTTAAACTCTAATTCTCTTATTCTATTATCCGCATAGCTTTTCTACCTGCTTTGCACTACTTCCAAATGTTCTTGAACAACTTTAACTTTCTTGGCAGTATCTTGAATCATTTTTGGACCCAACAACTGTCGCTCTCCCACCTCACTCCAACACACTGGAGTTTTACACCGATGCCCATATAAAGCTTCAAATAGAGCCATTCCTATACTGGATTGATAACTATTGCTATATGCAAACTCCATCAAAGCTAGATGATCCTTCCAATTGCCTTTGAAATCAAGTATACAAGCTCTCAACATATGCTACAAAATTTGAATAGTCCTCTTTAACTGACCATCAGTTTGAGGATGAAATATTGTACTGAACTTCAAAGTAGTACCCAAAGCTTGTTGTAAACTAGGCCAAAATTTAGAAGTGAATCTTGGATTCCTGTTTGCAACTATAGATACTGGAGCTCCATGCAATCTAACAATTTCATCAACATACAATTTAGCATATTTATCCAAAGTATAAGTAGTTTTAACTGGTAAGAAGTGAGCTGACTTTGTCAATCTGTCAACAATCACCCAAATAGACTCAAACCCACTTTGAGTTCTAAGTAGTCCCACTATAAAATCCTTAGTGATGTGCTCCCACTTTTATTATGAAATAGGAAAAGGTTGCAATAAACCTGCTAGCTTCTGATAATTTGCCTTCACCTGTTGACAAATTAAACATTTTGCCACTAACTCTACAATTTCTTTCTTCATCTAGGCCAGTAATACACTTCCCGAATATCACGATACATCTTTGTACTCCGTGGATGCATAGCATACAAATATTGATGCGCCACCTCTAAAATCTCATTCTTTAAAGTTAAATTGTTTGATACACAAAAACGAATCCCAAATATCAAGGTAAATCTTCCTGAGTAAAGAAATATGTTTTTACTCCTTCCTTTACCTGCTTCCTGAATTTCTCAAGTTGTGGATGTTGAAGTTGTAATTTTCGAATTCGATTAAATAACAATGGTCTTACCCGAAACTGTGCTAACATTGCATCAACTCCCATCATCTCATACTCTACCCTCAAAGAAGTCAACTTTGTAAACAATTCTACCCGTGACATTGAATATGTGCCAATCTTCCTAAAGATTTTTGACTCAAAGCATCTACAACCACATTAATTCTTCCCGGGTGATAATGGATATTACATTCATAATCTTTAATCAATTCCATCTATTGCCGTTGTCTTGCATTCAAATCTCTTTGGGTAAATAACTATTTTAAACTTTGATGGTTAGTGAATATCTCACATGACTCACCATACAAGTAATGTCTTCCTAACTTCAATGCAAACACTACTACTGCCAATTCCAAGTCATGAATAAGATAGTTTCTCTCATGAGTCTTCAATTGCCTAGAACCATATGCCACAACTCTACCTCTTTGTTGTCGTGCCTCGATTTTTTGCACTTGAGGAATACTCGCACACAAGTGAAAAAAATACTGTACTCTCTCATTAGAACTCATCCTCCTACATGGACAAGTGTGACTAGATTTGAATTATAAATTAATTTAATTAAGGGTTTTTAAAAAAGATTTGGAGTTGCCACCTAACTTGATTAAGGTGAGTTAGGTCACCTAAAACTAAGTACAATCCAAATATTATATTTAGGATTTTAGAAAAGGTTTTGAAAACTTCCTCAAGAGAGGGTATTAAGAAAATAGGTTGTTTGGAAACCTTTGAAAAAATTTAAGCCCTTTTTTAAAATAACTCTGTTTTTAGTCTTTGAAAACCGTGGTTCTAGGTTTAGAGGTTCGTTACGTATAGAGAAGATATACTAGGCTATTACCCTATCTCGCCCTTGCAGAACCTACATGTCTATTCACCCTAGGTTCACTCATTTAGACACTTTAATTGTCCATTGTCCTATTATATCTACTTTAAAAAGAGTTTTAAAAGAATGATGCATTGATATGCAAGTGCAAAAAAAGAGTTTGATTTTAGAAATAGATTTAAAACATGGATTTGAAATTTAAAAGAAGAAATTGAAATTTGGAAACGATTGTAGAATTGGAGATATGAAAAAGATGATGGAATTAGAATTTAAAAAAAAAAGGTTGTGGAATTAGAAATTTGACAAAAGGTTGTGTAAATTGGAATTGAAAAATGTTGTGACCGCACCCATGAAGGTTGCCCACGTATCCCTTTGTTAGGAGTCAAGTCAGTCGTAGTTCGGACAAGAGTCCGATAGAAAAACAAAAAGTTTGAAAAGCATGTGGTTTGGAACTTGGATTAGAAGATTGGAAATTGGAGTTGGTTTAGAAGAATAGTGTTTTGAAAACATCTTGACCCTAATTGGAATTTAAAACCATCTTGGTTAAGAAAAGAGTTTTTAGAAAAGAGTTAGAAGCCTCCAAACTTTAGGGTTAGAGTTAAACTAGGATTTAGGTATCCTAAGACCTAAGGTAACCTAAGGTGGAAGCACGCACTTGGAAAAGATTTGGATTCTATTTCCTAAAATAAAAGATTGAATTTTATTTCCAAAAAAGTGATGATTTGATTTAGTTTTAAAAAATGGAGGATTTGATTTGGTTTCCTAAATTGGAGATTGGATTTGGTTTCCTAAGTTGAAAGATTAGATTTGACATGGAATTGGAAATGTGAAGTTTTGGATATTTTAGAAAATATGATTTAATGAAAAAAAGAGATTTAAAAAACCTATGATTTTGATGTAGAAAATAGAATTTTGAAAATCTAAGATTTGAGGCAAAATAGAAAGTTAAAACTTCAAGAGAGGAATTAGGGTTTCCTAACCATGGATTCTAAGGCTTGACTTGGATTTCAAGAAAAAGAGATTTTGGAAAGTAGAACTTTTGAAAGAAGAGTTTTTAAGAAGGAGATTTTTGAAAAGAGTTTTAGGAAGTAGATTGGAAAAGAGGTTTTAAAAAGGGATTGGAATATGGATTTGGAAAGGGATTGGAAAATGGACTTTTCTAAGTCTCTAAAAATATTTCACTTTCCTAAAACGATTCTAACCATGAAAGATTAGACCCATTCTAGGATTGTGATTTTGAAAGCAAGAAGGATTTGAAAATATGGACCATGATAGTCACATTAAATATAACACTTTCCTAAATCAACCCTAACTATGGAAGGGCTAGAATTACCTTAAGATTGTGATTTTAATAAAAATAATTTAGGGTTTACACCCAAAACTTATATAACACTTTCCTAAAACAACCCTAACCATAGAGTGGTTAGAATCATCTTAAGATTGTGATTTTGAAAACAAGTTTAAAAGAGGAGATTTTAATGCAAGTTTTGAAAAAGATTTTGATACAAGTTTTGAAAACAAGTTTCAAAACGATTTTTGAAGAGATGCATGATATGCACAATGCAAGTAGGGTTGTGAATATACAAGGTTTAGGCTTAGCAAAAGTTCTAGAGCTTGGCACAGGAGGATATAATGAAATTCGTGGAGGAATTCCACAAGAATGGAAAGCTCCCTAGAGGTATTAATGCATCTTTCATAGCCTTAATTCTTAAGTCAGAATGTCTTGAATCTCTACCACAATATAGACCTATATATTTGATTTCATCAATGTACAAAATTCTTTCATAAGCATTATCCATTAAATTGAGATTTGTTATGGAGGGTATCATCAGTGAAAACCAAACAACCTTTGTTAAAGGTAGGCAAATTCTTCATGGGGTTCTAATTGCTAATGAACTGTTAGATGATTGGAAAAGGAACAGGAAAAAGGTCATAATCATCAAATTGGATTTTGAAAAGGCCTTTGACTTAGTCAGTTGGGAGTTTTTTATTCAAATGATGATAAAAATGGGGTTTGGGAACTAATGGTGCTCATGGATTAAGGAGTGCATATCTACTACTTGGGTCTCAATCTTAGTCAATGGAGCTCTAACAGATGAGTTCAAAATGTCAAAAGGCCTAAAGCATGAGGACTCACTATCCCCATTCCTCTTCAATATAGTGGTGAAATGGTTTAATGCCCTTCTCTTAAGGGCTAGGGATTAGGGACTTATTAGGGGTTATTCTGTGGGGCAACATGGGATGTCAATCACCCATCTGCAATTTGCAGATGACACACTTTTGTTCTGTGCAGCAGATTTGGAGGAAATCAAGACTCTCAAAAGAATTTTAAGATGTTTTGAATTTTTCTCAGTCTTGAAGATTAACTTTCACAAGTTTGTTGTTAGTCAAATTGGTGTGAGTGATATTTTCCTTACTAGTGTAATGCAGATATATTCAAATGTAAGAAACAGACACTACCAATGAACTACCTTGGTCTAAAAATTGGGGATAATCCACAAAGAACCAGCTCCTGCAAGGAATTTCTGGATAAAATCAAGTCCAAGCTAGCCTTATGGAAAATGAGTTATTTTTCCATGAGGGGCAGATTAACCTTGCTAAGATCCATATTGGCAAGCTTACCTATTTATTACCTATCCATGTATAGAACTCCAATTGAGGTTTATAATGAGATCGAGAAAATACAGAGGAAATTTATGTGGGGAGGTTTGGGAACAAAAAAAAGGCATTCATTGTATCAAATGGAGTATAGTAACTTCTAGTAAACAAAAGGGAGGATTAGGCTTGACACTAATTAGAGTGATGAACATGGCCTTGCTAGCAAAATGGTGGTGAAAATTTGCAAGGGACAGGAATCCTCTATGGAGAAGGGTAATCTGCCATAAGTATAACATTGTTGACTCAAGGTGGACAATCCCAAGGGAAGAAGGAAATGTTTATTCTAATATGGTGAAGGATATTCTGATGACGAAGGAGGATCAACATTCTTTCAGCGTTTTTTTGGAATCTAATCTCAAGGTACTTATTGGTAATGGAGTCTCAACTGCCTTCTAGTCTGAGCCATGGGTGGCTTCCACTTTACTAATGCACAAGTTTCCAAGGCCATATCTGCTAACAGATCAGAATATGGCAAAAGTTTCAGAACTCAAAGAACCTTTGGATCTTTAGAACATCAGATTTAGAAGAGGTCTTCTAGCCTGGGAGGATGAGAGCTTCAACGAGCTATTATCCCTGATTGATAATGTGCCTCTAAATGATGTAGGGATTGACTGTATCAAATGGGAAGCAAGTCCAGACGGTTTATTCTCTATCAAATCATTCTGTTCATTAGTAGATGGTGTTGGCAATCAAGATCAAGACCATTCAGTACTGGAATCATGGATTCCTCTAAAGATTCAAGTCTTTTGCTGGCTGGCGATCCAAAAAAGAATTAAAACCAGAGTATTTCTTTTACAAAGGCACATCTTGCCACTATAGGGAGGTGCACTGTGTGTTTTATGTGATCAGGAGTTGGAAGATTCTGATCACCTCCTTCTTCATTGTAAAATATCATGGTTAATTTGGAGTAAAATCTTAAAATGGTGGGGTGTAGAATGGGTCTGTACTAGCTTAGTAAAAGATCACTTCAACTGGTGGTATCATACCTTGAATGTGGAGCTAGGAAAGTTCATCTGGGAAGCCTTGTTTACAACTACATTGTGGAACATTTGGCTAGCAAGAAATGAGGCAATCTTTAATATAAAAAAATAGATCAGCTAGGAAGGCATTGTGGATCTGATTAAGATGCAATTGATGTAGTGGATTCAGGCTAAGTTTAGAGTTGGTGGTTGCATTTTGGATAGTTTCTTTCACTCCATTGAAGTTGTTAAGCATCTCAATCCTTCTTTGCTTTGTTAGTCTTTTCTTGTTGCTAGGTGGTTCAATTCTTTTCAACTTATGCTATGAGTGGTGATGGTATTTCTGTAAAGTCTTTTGGCTTGTAGAATCCCATCTTACATTCTATATATTTATCTATTTAATAAATCCTTCTGCTGTTCAAAAAAAAAAAAAAAAAATTATAACAAACCAATAACCATACATAAACCACAATATAAATTCACCATTGAGGAAGTCAAACTTAAGATTACAACAATTGAGGTACTAGAGTAGTCAATCGAATATAACTAAATCACAAGAGTATGACCAATTGAAAATCTTTACTTTGAACCCTCTTATTATATTATAATAACTACAATTCATTACTTAAATTCAAGATATCAAGGTGAAGGATTTCTCATTTAGAATTTAAACAATATATATATGTAAACATAAGGTTATTTGAGGAGTGGGCTAGGGTTGATCCAATGACACCCCACCCATACCTAAAGTCGCCGGTTTGACTCACCTCTCCTCTCCTCTCCTCTCCTCATAGACTTCTCTTTATCTCTAATTGTTGCCAATATATATAAATATACATACACATATATATTTATAAAATTAGTGCAACTTTCACCTTGATCGATCTTTTTTCTCACATGCAATTATTTATTATGGTCTTGAAAACTAAAACTATCTAACCTATTTTGTCTAGACAGTTCTGCGAAAAAATACAAATTCTTGAGAAAATGACAAAAGTTTGAATGATTGTCACGTCTCTAGCAATGCTTGCTCAAGCAAATTAGTCGCGACGTAGTATAATCCAGTGAGACTTAGGTTGATTTTCCATAAGGAGTTTATAAATGGAGGGCTATGATAAAATTCTCTTAAAGAGGAGATTAAATTCTAAGGCAAACAACTTCACAAAGGATTAAAAAGAAATGAAAAGAAAACACAAATTATTTGATTTTTGAGAGGTTGAGTTAGATAAACTAAAGCAAGGACAATACAATTAAACTATAAAGAAAAAGGACTTGGATTCAATTGACCAACCACCCAATTCGCCGAAGGTTCCAATGAGGCTTGATAACTCAAATCATTAGCTTCATTGCGAGCCTTTGATTCGGAGAATTTTGACCATTAAAATAATAAAATCGATGATAATCAATTTAGATTTATAAACAACTAGATTCATATATTCATACCATCGATCTAAGGAACTCCCATGCCAAATCCATGATTAGTGTTTGGAAACTCAAAGACTTAGTCAACAATACAAGATTTTAAGAGGATCTAAGACATGATTATCATAAATTCAATTCAATAGCAATTTGAAGTTAGAATTGCAATAAATTTGGGAATCATAGACTAATACCATCGATTTGAACAACAACAATCCCAATTGTAGAATTGTGTATTGAAATTTCAAAACATAGTCAATAATCTAAGTGTTCTTGGAGATCTGGGCTTCAATTGCTAAGAATTGGAAGATTAAGAAGATGAGACATTGAAATCATGATTTACCTCCATTGAAAACCTTGAGATCCTTGGATGATTTTTACAATTGAACCTAAGAGAAGAACTAGCTACTTGAACCCATAGAATATTGTATTGAATTGATAAAAATTGTACTTGATTATAATGAAAAAAAATTATAAATAAATCTAGAGTTTCTCTCTCTAAAACCACTCCTAAAGCTCTCTTAAAACTCAAAAGTTACGTAAAAAAAAATGAAGAGATCCCGAAATTTGGGTACAAAACTACCTTAAATAGGCTAAAAAAATAGAGCTATTGTAGACCGTTCGAATGCCCTTCAGGCAACTTTAAACGGGGTTTCGAACGGGCTTCAAAAGGGTAAATCAAGCCTTTGAATCTTCAAAATTATTTGAAACCGTTTGAATGGCACTATTCACCCTTTGAATGATATTCACTCATTCAAATAGACAATGTTCACTTCAAACGACACTATTCATCTGTTCGAACGGCACTATTCACAACACTATTCACTTTTGCCCGAATTGCATCAAATTAAGCTCAAAATCTATACAAAGCAAAATAAAATAAGTTAATACTAAAATCTAACTAAAAAGGCTTATAAAATCATAAACTAAGGCTAACAAAGCACAAGGTGTTATAATTGTACTTTTGAAGTACAATCACACCTCACAATTTGCTTTTTGCTAGTCCCTTGCAAAATACTAAAAACAAAAGATAATATCCATTTTCATTGGAGTCACCAATGCATTTAGCCTATGCACCAAGCCTTTAAACTCCTAGGTTACCTATAGTGGACGAGTGGTGTCTCATGAGGGTTTTCAGTGATGATACCAACAAACATCTATTTATGATCTACAATCAAAGATTCATGAGAACATAAAGATTATGCATAATTATACCAAAGTAATTTCAAAAGACACCCTTGCCCCTAATGCAAGCAAACAATTATCAAGAAGAACACAAAAGCGAAGTTCAAGTGAGTGTGTGATAGAATCATGTAATATAGCTCAAATGTAGCATCCTCATACATTTAAAACCTTTGAGCCTCAATCCAAACACTTACTAGACATAGACTCTTAAACAAATAAACACATGGTTCTTCACAATAGAATACTCTTAAAGAGAGTAAAAGTATGAATGTGCAAAAGAGCAAACCAATTACAAAAACCAAACTATAGAAAGTGTATTTACTTGACATAGCTTCATAAAAGGCAATCCATAGCTAAACATCAATCAACATAGTTAACAAGTCATGGCTTATATTCAAGTGAGATCTTATGATAAGTATGCTTGGATCAAAAAGAACTTTTGCAAGTGTTATCAATTGGTTCAACAAATGAGAGGTAAGGGGAAGAAGGAAGTAAAATGGCTCAAAACATGAGTGATTAAGGCATATAATGATCAATGAACATACATTTCTCATCTTTCCCTCTTTTTTTTTTGTCTTCATTTGATAAACTTTCGTGTCTCTTTGATTAACCAATCCCTTTACTTTGTCGTCTCTCTTTTCTTTTTCTTCTTATGTTTCTTCCACTTCTCTTTCTTTTCTTGTAGTTTCTTTGCTACCTTTTTCAACTTTCACTTTTCTTTGCATTTGCAATGAACAATAGTTCTTCTTACTTTCCAAGAACTTTCCATGAGTGCTTCTTAATCCAAAGGAATATCTCAATAATGATAAAATCTTGATCAAGATCACACAATCAAAACGTCATAGTAAAAGGTTACAAGGGAATAAAATCAACAAGGAACTTCATGACTTAAGAGAACAAAAGATGGCCTACAATCATCTCCAAGGCATACATACATAGATCTCAAAAGAATATAAGTGTCAACATTGTTAATCAATATCTAGCATATGAACCAAATTCAATTATAGTGAAGCTATTGAAAAATCAAGGATGAAGAACTTGATCCTTGAGTAAATGTAAGAACTCCGAAAAGACAATATTGACCCAAAGCTTACAAGGTAAAATCTGTACTCATATAAGGTTAAGAATACACAATTTAGTACATAAGACGCTATATGACATGATTTGTACTCAAAAGTGTAATCCCCTCTACTTATGTGTGCTCATGATAAAATCTCACAATGGATCAAGATTAAGGATGAATTATCAATCAAACTCAAGTATAATCAATGCATAACACTAAATGTCTACTAATCAAAGATTGTATTTCACAAATATGCTACGGTCCCAAAGAAGAATCATCAACACTTCCACTATGAATAACAAAGAGACAATCATGAAAAGTATGGAAAGAGGTGTTAAAGATAGTGAAATAAAGTGCCGGAACCCTAAGATACTCAAATCGCTACCAAAGTGCTCAAGTGGCCAACGAATAAACATGTCAATCAACACCGACGATTGCTCCAATAGAATATGAAACGTTTAAGATACAACAGATGAAGGTGAAAGATAATTAATAAAGCTTAAAATTTTAAAATTTGTATAAGGGTTGCAAAACAAATATAAAACAAAGGAAAACCTAGAAGCTAAATTACTTCTTTCTCCCAACAAATATGATGCAATGTCTACAATGTATGAAGACAAGGCACGAAATGAGACAAAAAGGTCAAGGGAAAAGAATAGTGTGCTCGATGCACCCCCAACTAAGATAAGAAACAAAGGAAAAGAACAAAAACAAAACTAAACTATCTAAACTACTCCTACTACTACACAAAATCGAAGAGGAGGTCACCCAATATCAAGGAGTGGGAATTTGCTGTCATCCCACATGTCGGCTCTTGAGACTTCTAAAGAGTTCAAACAAGTATAATAGTAAACAATTTTGGCATCTTCGTTGAACTTAAGGATATAACAGTTAAGTACACAAGGATAAAAAAGATCATTGAATTTAGAGAAAATAAGTTGATCTTGCACAAAGGTGCCTATAAAATTCATTCCATGAACCTCTTTATCCTCCCCTTCCTCTAATTGTTTGCCAATGTGCGAGGTATTCAATTTTAATGTAACGGTTTTAAGCTCCAAAGATTCCAGCATGTTAGGACTAGGTGCTAGAGGCTTAAAGGTAGGAATCCATACCCTTAAACATGATTGACATGCTCTCTAGACCAACAATACCCTCATTCACTTGTACATCCTCGACTTCTAAAAGATCAAAACCTTCACCAAGGGCAATGGCTTTTTCTAGAGAATACTCAATATGGTCTTTCTTACACTTTGATATTTTATTCCATATCATATATTTCTAATTATTAAATTAGAATCTTATTAAAGATGTAAAATTCTATATACATTCTAATTTTTTTTTATACAATATTCTATATATTTATAGATTCTATACATAATATACATAATGTATATTTCTATATTGCTTTGTTTTCTATAGATTTCTATATTATAGAATAGATTTAAACTAAGATAAGTTTAATCTATTTAATCTTAATCGAATTATTAATCTAATTAATTTTCTTCGACTCATCTTTTCCCTCACTAGTGCCTTCATTAACCTTTTCCTCACTCCTTTCTTGCTTGAAGTCCTTGATCGTGGGCTCCTTTCTCTTTGGTTTCTCATCCGTATTCTTATCTTCAACAATTTCCTCACTCACCTTAAGAGTTTCTTTCCTAGACTCAAACTCTTGGCAAATGGTATTTATGATGTCTTCATTCCTAAGGTTAGTGATGGGAGGGGTATGTTCTTGATGCAAATATCAATAGGGTTGAGTGATCCTTTATATTATCAAGTGCCCTACCTTGTAGTTCAAGTGTGTTGTCTACCCTAGAGTTCACACTATTTTGTATTTGCATGAGTTGTTGTAGAGTGTCCTCTAGGGTGTCCTTTAGTGTGTTATTGTGAAAAGGTTGATATGAATATGAGGTTTGTGTGTGATAGGATAAAGGTGGGGTTTGGTAATGTTGAGGAAAATATCCCTTATTCCTCTAATTACAATTGAGTCCTGGTTTGCAAATGGTGTACTATATTGGGTAAGAAGATTGACTTGACCATGCAAACCTTCCATAAAAGTCAGAATGGAGGGACTACGCCTAGTCTAGTTTAAGTAGTCTCTACGAGACCGACGAGGAGGTGCTTGTGCACCACCATAATTATGGATGTTCCCATTACCATTACTCTCAACCCATTGAGAAAAGTATTCCATTGTGCTGATGTCAATGTGTAGAGATTGTGTTTGGAAAAATGAACTACCAAACAAAGTGGAATGGCTATTAGGGTTTACTATTGAATGTTTACCAGTTGAGTCATGAACTCAAAATATTATACAATAACAAATTGGCACCCAGAGCCTCAACAAATCAATTCACAATCTGCAACCACCAATATTCTCCATCCTACCTTCAATCTCCACAAGATATGTATCACCAATTAGCAATTAAACTCAATCCCTAATTTTCTACTTCTCAAAATAAAATAAAAGAATTAAGAAAATTAAACTAAACTAATCAAGCAAACAAAATACAAAATGCAAGGAGAAACAACTAAAAATAAAATCTAATAAGCTAAGAAATAAGATAATGAAACAAGTTTACTCAAGCAAGCTTGAAGTCCCCTCGTCATTAGAGATGGATGGTGAAGATGTTTTCGCCAGAACCAATTCCTCCAAAAGTTTGTCTCACCAATCCCAATTGCAAAATTTCCCGGTAATGATGCTAAAACTCGTCACATCTCTGGCAATGCTTACCCAAACGAAGGTAGTTGCGACGTAGTATAACTCGATGAGACCGGAGTTGATTTTCCACAAGGAGTTTATAAATGGAGGACTATGATAAAATTCACCCGTTAGAACATTACTATTCATATTCACTTTTGTCTGAATTGCTCCAAATAGCTTAAAAGATGTACAAAACATCACAAAATAAGTTAATACTAAAATCTAACTAAAAAGGCATATTAAATTTTAAATTAAGACTAAGGTGTTATAAGTACAATCAATGACTTTGCAGTCAAGCAAGTTGAGAGTCAAATATTGCGAAATTACCTCCCAATTGTCCCACACGGTAGTGTTGAACTTTAAATCTTCCAAACAAGTGTCACATCTAGAAGCAAATTAGAATTCATAGTCAAACCTTGCATTGATGCATCTTTTCGTGGTCGCTTTAATTTAGTTTTTGGTTTTTTTAATCAAAAGGCAAATACGAATACGGAAGTCTATAAACTAATAAGAAATCAGAACTTAAATCCAATTAAACCCATTAATTAAAAAATTGTATCTAAACAAAGACTAATTTACTATATGCTTCAGTAGTTGTAGACTTTGGTTAACATTAAAGACCAGAGGTTCTTCTATTTAAGGCTTTTAAGCTGATCTAGAACCCTTTATCTTTGAATTTGCTAGCATTTTTAATATTCTTAAAAGAAAATTCTATTCTTAAACATTTGTTGTACAAAAACCTCAACTAGAATGATATGGTATGGCTACTCGTATAATTATTAACAAAAATAGTGAGTGTTTTAGTTTGAATTTTAAACAAAAGAATCACAAATAATCACATTATTCGGTATAAAAATTTTGTTTGTAACGTCCCAATTAATTTCCAGAATGTCCATAACCACTCCTGTCCCAATCGACCTTTTCCTACCGTTTCAAATCTTCCATTTCATTACCACATTAATTAGTCCGTACAATAGTGTAAAATTTTTAATATTCCAAATGACTTCACATTCCGGGAAAAAAAAAACAAAAAAACAAAAAAAGAAGTGAAGGTCACCATATATTTGTGAAGATTATGGACTTTGTTATATTGAAAAATAGAACCAAAAGCAATTTTGTATTTAACCCTGTTCATCATTCTTCACCAGACTAATTGCGCCATTGGAACACTGAAAATGGGCTTGGAGACAGCTCCTCTTCCTTTTCATATTCTCATAACCTTGTTGGTCTCACCATTGTTGAATCTGAATTCGTGTCCAACTGTATACCGAACGGTAATTACACAAGTAATAGTATATACCAGAGGAACCTCCGCGCCCTCCTGTCCTCTCTCTCCTCCAACCCCTCTCCTTATTACCCCGTTACTTGATCCATAGCGTTGTGTAGATCTTTGAATCTGAAGTCAAGGTCAACATAGAAAAGCAACTTCGAATTTAAAAGTCATCATTCTTCAACAGACTAATTGTGCCATTGCAAGCCTGTACCGTATTGTACACTGAAAATGGGTTCTTGGAGACAACTCCTCTTGCTTCCTCACATTCTCATAGACCTTGTTGGTCTCACCATTGTCAAGTCTGAATTCGTGTACAACTGTACACCCAACGGTAATTACACGAGTAATAGTATATACCAGAGGAACCTCCACTCCCTCCTGTCCTCTCTCTCCTCTAATACAGATAAGTATGGGTTTTACAGTTCGTCATTTGGCGAAAACGCTGACACAGTAACGCAATTGCGCTTTGTAGAGGAGATCTACAGATAGATATTTGTCGTAATTGTATCTCTAACTCTACTGGTAACCTCCTACAAGTTTGTCCTAACTACAAGGAGTCGATTATATGGGATGACTATTGTATGCTGCGATACTCAAACAAGGCCTTAGAAGGCACACTGACAGCCAGTCCCAGTGTTTATGTGTGGAACCGAAATGATGTTTCAAGCGTGGATCAATACAATCAGACGCTGAGAACCTTGTTGGACAGCCTTCGAAGCAAAGCTGCCTCAGGTGGCCCCAATGGCAAGTTTGGGACTGGAATCACAGCCGGTTCAGACTTTCAAACTCTATATGCACTTGTGCAGTTTTGCTTCTCGCGTGGCCCCAATGGCAAGTTTGGGACTGGAATCACAGCCGGTCCAGACTTTCAAACTCTATATGCACTTGTGCAGTGCACGCCTGATTTGTCCGAGCAACAATGCGATGATTGCCTGCTTGGGGCCACTGGAGAAATTCCAAGATGCTGTAGTGGGAAGAAAGGAGGGAGAGATCTTAAACCCAGCTGCAATTTTCGGTAAGAGACACGTTACCGTTTCTTTAATGAGACCCTAGCTGATGCACCACCAGCCTCACCGGGTATAGCATATCTTACTTCGACATTTAGATTGAAGTTTACAGCTAGTACAAAGAACTTGCTTGTTTTCAAAATTTCAAGATACTTTAGTATATATATCCAACCATAAAACAGTAGTATAAAAATAAAGAAAGAAAGAAAGAAAGAAGTAGATTGCTTGCCAGGGTATATCACAAACTGATAAGCAGAGTAACCAAAGATATGGGTCACAAATTTCAGTAGAAGTTCTAGTTTTACTTCAGCCAGAATTAGATTTCTTTAAAAAGCCCCATAAATTCTTTCAAATCATAGAGCATCCTCTTTTGTAATTACCATAAAAAATTTCCTCTTTCAAAAATTTTTATTGACAAGGTTCCGCATAAAACCACTTGAAGTCTTACAAAACGACAAATTTTCAATAGTGTGTCCCTTTACTTTCTTTCCTTTGTTCTTTTCTCTCATATATGAAACTATTTGGCATTGTGAGAGAGCTTAATATGTATTGTTAAACTCATTTCTTACTTGTCTACGCTTTTTTGAGAAATTTGTGATCTAAGGTGAAATTAAAACTCATATTATGGGAGGTCTTGAGTTCAAGACTTCTCATCTGCATTTAATTGTTTCCTGTTTGCACTCTATTTCTTTGCATGTTTCAATTTTGCATCTCCAAAGTTGAGATCGGTTTATTCATGAGGGAGGGTGACTACAAGAAAAAAGAGCATTTGTGATGGAGTATTTGCGACGGCTGCCTTTGCCGTTGCTAATGCTTTATTATTCGTGACGGCAATACTCCCGACGTAAAAAATATTATTTGCTATAGTATTATTTGTGATGACAATTTTACCATCGTAAAAAAGGTACAAAACAACGTCGTTTGGTATAGTTAAATCTGACACCTTTTATGCGACAATGTATTTGTAACGGGGTGGTGCCGTCGCAAATAGTATTTAATGAGACGACATAGTTTCATTCCCAAAATAATTCTCTGTCTCTCTCTCTCTCTCTTTTGTTTTTTTTTGTTCTCTTTCCCTCTACTAAGGCTTAAATCAACTTAGAAGAAAAAAAAATCCTTTCCCTCGCTCCACCAAAAGCCTTAGGAGCCTGATTTGAGAGAACCAGTAGCCACCCCCCATCATTCTCCTCCTCTTCCGCCGCCACCGTTCTCCTTCACAGCCGCCGCCGCCTCCAGCAACACCTCCAGCTGCTGTGCCCCTAGCCATTCTCCTCCATAGCCACTGACGCTGCTGCTGCTGCCGCCGCCATTGCTGCCCCCTCCTCTTTCCAAGTCCCTTCTCAAATTTGTTCATTTTTTTTATATATATAGATACATTCATATAGTTTGTATATAAAGATTTGTCTCAGATTTCAATTCAAGGGAGAGAGGAGGATAACAGAGAGAAGATACAATGGCGAATGAAGATCTGGAGAGCAGAGGAGGTCCCAAGAGCAGAAGCAACACCTACCCACCAACCTATTACTCTCCTTCGTACTTCGTAGCTACCTCCGAGACGATATGGACTTCATGGTTGGTCCCAATGATTGTGGTGGCGAATGTGGGTATGTTCATCGTGATAATGTTCGTCAACAATTGCCCCCAGAACAGTCTGAATTTTGAGGGGAGTTGTGTGGCCAAGTTTCTCGGAAGACTGTCGCTCGAGCCCCTCGAGGAGAACCCTCTATTTGGTCCGTCTTCTTCTACGCAATATTCCTTTTGCACCCATCTCTCAGTTTGTTTCATTTTGATTTTTGTTGCTCTGATTTTGGTGTTGGGTTTGATTCATTAATTGGAGTCTTCTACATCACTTGAAATTTCTATTACTTAGCAAGATGTTTGTGTGGAAATTAATTTCTTGGGTAGTTCATCCCACAATTCGTATTGTTTGGTTTGGTTAGCTTTGATTCATTGATGTTCAATGTGATTTCGTGCCCGTGGCAAATTTAATTGTATCATATTTATGTATTTCTTCGTTTTTCAAGCTTCCTCATTTCTCAATTTTTGGTATTCTTTGGTTGATTGATTTGGTTTGGGGCTTGATCCAAGGATTGGGAGTTCTCAGCTGGAGTTTAGGCATGCCGATTAACGAAAATTTAATGGGTTTTTAATATTGGATGTAAGTTTTTTTTTTTTTTTTTTGCAATTACTGTCTTTGATTCATTGACTGGGGATCTTCCTAATGAGTTTTGGCCAGTGGGTTTTGAAACATCATGCTTTTAAGATTAATTATGACATACTTCTAGAAATTTGTTGGAGATTTGATTGGAGAAGTTCTTGCAATTATTGTTACCTATTCATTCATTTATGTTTACCTGGCCATGTCTCCTTGTTTTGATTAAAGTCCATTCATTGAAATATTCCAAACAGCTGGTGCTTGAGGGCTCTGGAAGTATTTTTGTGTGTTTTTTCCCTCACTGCATTTTGTTATTTGTGGAATGCTGGTTTGAAGTTTCATTTTATACCATTGGGTGTAGCAACGCATGCTTGCTCCATAAGAATAGGAGACACATTTTTGTATGAGAAGCTAGAATAATAGCCTACACCTACGGCAATGAGATGCTCAAATATGTGAAGTGCAGTTCTTTGACTGTTAATAGTATTACAAATTTATACCTTTTCACTTTTCCAGCTACTAGAAACAATATTAATAGAATTTGTCTAATTTGTTTGTTCACTTTTATATCTAATGTTTCACATATAAAACCTATGAAAGTACAATGCAATTTGGGGAAATTGAGCCACTCATGTTTAATTGTTTTAATATAGAATGAAAATCTCCTTGTGTTTGATAATTTCTCATCATGTCTTTATACATATCAGGAGCATAAGGAAATCAGAAGATGACATACTTGTGCCACCTCTTCTGAAGATCAGTCATGTCTATTACCTGATTTTGTTTAATTGCTTTTTTGCAAAAACTTTACAATTTTTATCTCGTGAATTTTAGTTTATGGTTGGGTGTTCAACCAGATTTACTTTTCCCCATGTCCTTAGCCATTGCCACCGCCACCGCTGCCTTCAGCCCCCGCCACAGCGCCACTGCAGTTGTTTCTTACTTCAGCATTTATTTTGGTTACTTTCTGTTTGGTTATTGAGAAACCTCAAAAAGAGACAGGAAACTGATTCTTTTATATGATTTCTCTTTGGGGTTATCTAAGATTTAAAGTTACAGATTCTTTTTATTTCTAACATTTCATCTGCTACCAAATGGAGGTTTTTTTTCTTTTTTTTTTTTTCATTTTGGTGGCTTTCGTTATTTGATTAGAGGCCTTATAATTGAAGAATTAATTTTGGCTGATTGTGCATTTCTGAATTTTGTCACCAACAGTATCTATGACTATGATACTTGGCATTTATGGATTTGTGGACAGGCTGTTGGGCCCAAATTTCTCCCACCTGATACAAGTTAACCCTTTCTTTGTGCAGTCAATTAAGGTTAATAACTCCTTGCTATTTTATTCCCAATTGAACTTCTTTTTGCTTCTGTTACGACTATATGGTAATCTTGTTTGGCTTGTAACCAGGTACAGGAAATAAATGAGTCAAAAGACTCAAAACATAGGCCAATGCTATATGGATTTTATGAGACCCCTCTGGATACTGAAATCAACTGGTCTGAAACACACAAGGCATTTATACAATCCAGCTCTTACAAGGCATGTCAGTTGTCAAAGAAGCTGCAGTCACCAGCCCAAGAATCCCTGCTCACTTGCTTAGACTCCAGTTTCATGACTGCTTTGTTGAGGTCTCTCTCTCTCTCTCTCTCTCTCTCTCTATATATATATATATACATACATATATATATGTATATAATATACATTTATATGTATGGTATGTGCAGAACTTCTTAGT
Organism: Euryodendron excelsum; assembly: GCA_033060915.1. Classification (NCBI taxonomy): domain Eukaryota; kingdom Viridiplantae; phylum Streptophyta; class Magnoliopsida; order Ericales; family Pentaphylacaceae; genus Euryodendron; species Euryodendron excelsum. Next base: position 48,511,463 of record CM065377.1, on the reverse strand, counting down.
GTTTGTGTTTGATTATTTGCTATAGGGTTGTGATGGATCAATTTTGAATGTTTTGCAACAGCGAAATACGGGTAGGTTACTTTTTTCTTCTATAGAGTCCATTATTGCCCTTGCAATCTCTTTTATAACCAATCGATTTGTTGTCATTGTGTTTGCAAAGGCATTTATGGTATTGATAGAGCCAATTTTACTGCTTGATTTCAACTTGATTGGAAGTTGTGACATTTTTTTCCTTAACTTTTTAGAAAAAACCAAGTTTTTCGAGCTGTAGCAAGGTTTAGGCACAAGTGATGTGTGGGAACAAACGGCACAGTCGCCGGACTCCCGGTTAGAGAGTTATAACACTTTTTTCCTCTCTTTTCTTTAGCTTTTTTTTTAGAATAAAGTGTTTTTCGAGCCATTTGGGTACTAAAACCCCCAAACGAGCTCGGAACTCCATAAAACTCGACATGTAGTAAAGTCTAGGCACGAGTGACGTGTGGGAACAAACGGCACGATCGCCGGACTCCCGGTTTGAGAGTTGTGACAATTTTTTTTTTCTCTTTTCCTTAACATTTTAGAGAAAAAACAATTTTTTTGAGCTGTTGGGGGACTAAAACCCCCAAACGATCTCCGAATTCCATCAAACTTGACACGTAGTAAGGAGTAAAGGTTTTTTTTAACTTTGTTATGGTCTTCCGAAACTCGAATTAATGAAAGAACTTCTTATTAGTACGCATTCATTGATAGAAATTGATGGAGAACTATTGGGTCTAAATTACTACAAAGTTTTTATTCAAAATGCCCAAAAACCTAACGTTCTATTAGAACGACCTCGCAAAGGCATTAGAGCTGTTGGAGAATCTATTGGCCCACATGTAGCTTGGCATTCTCATGATGTAAATTACCTTTTTATTTCAATAAGCCCATTTATTACATGCATATCTATTAATTTTCTTTATTGTGTCATTATCATATCTAATATTTATATATTTTCTTCTTTTCAGGTTATTCATAAAGACTAGGTGGATGATATGTTCGTATTGGCTTATTTTGTACTAGACTAGGAACTTGAATTTGGTTTTATGGATTTTTGATTTAGGTCGTTCTTTTTGCGAGAGACTATGTACTTTATTTTTGTTTTAAATTTTGGTGGTTTGTTTGGATATATAAATGTTAAAATGATATATTAATTTTGTTAAGTCTTTTTTTTTAAGCTTTTTGGTTTTAAGGAATGCATGAATTTTGTTTCTTTGATCATATTAAATGTACACTTTATCAAGTAAAATAACAAATTACAAATATCACTCCCAATATGAACCAAATTTTTTTCATTTATTAGTGACTGCAATAACCGTCGCTAAATGTGAAGTTCTATTGCTAAAGAAGATTAGTTTTCCAATTGATTATTTACGTTGGCTAAATAACTGTTGCTAAAAGGTTTTTTTTTTTTTTTTTTGCGCCGGTAAAAACAATCAAAATTAATGGTTGCAATAAGTATTAGTGACGGCTCAAAACTGTCAAAAATACTATTAGCGACGGCAGCTACACAGTCGCAAATACTTTTTACCAATGGCATTGTAGCTATCTGAAAACAAACCCAGCCCGTCAGTCACTGTTTGCGACGGGTACTTTGCCGTCGCTAAAACTTTCCCTTCAGCCGTCGCTAAAAGTATTTGTGACACCAGCATTTGTGTCGCCTACAATGCCGTCGTTCAGCCGTCGCTAATAAGTATTTGCAAACGCATTTTGACCATTTGCGACAGCCCTCCGTTTTCTAGTAGTGTAGCTTAATATGCATTGTTGGGCCATATCTTGATATTTTAAGCTTTTGAGATAGTCTGAGATCTATTAGGCATAATTGTTGAGCTATTCCAAAATAGAAACACTTGGTATGTGACGGTCAATTTATTTTGCAATTCAGGAATCTAGATAACTACATATCTAACTAAACTTGCATTTGCACAACCATAAGGAACATTCTAAAATCGAGCATTAACGTGTTTTAATGAAAAGCAATTTCTAGCTTTTTGCAGGAGAGGTTGATAATACAACTCGAACAATCATCATTATTGTGGTTTCAACTATCACATTTGTGATAGTACTCGTTGTCTGCATCTTCATTGTTTTAAGAAAGAGGAAGCTAGGGCAGAAAGTAGAAAGTAAGTTCAAGATCACTTATTTTGACTCTTATGTGGGCTTAAGCAGCCATTCACGACAGATGCAACTACTAATTGATCAAAAAGTAAAGTAGAACAGCTTTAAATGATCTAATTATACAGCTGACTAACTAAAAAAGACTTTTAGTAACTCAAGAATACCATCACTAATACTCGTGTTTCCGTTGCAAAGTATCAACGACAGTATGTGAGGTGTCATTAAAGAGAGGATTGCTAAAAGTATTAGTGAGAATCTTAACATTAGCAATGACAGATAATGGCTTTAAAGAAGTCTTTTTTTTTGGGCAAAAAATAGCAGAAATGCAAGATTTAGCGATAGTTAACCGTCGTTGCTGAGGGATATTTAGTGATAGATTTTCAATGTCGCTAAAAGGTTTCAAGTGGCCACATCCATCACCAAGATGATCTTTTCCGACGGTTCTCAATAATAAAATTTGTATCATTATTTCCCTGTAATAAAAATATTCCATCCTTTCAACCACATCCAACTATTAATAACTAAGTAACAATAAATCTCAAAATTTACTAAAATAAAACAATTAAGATTTACAAATGACTTCCATTGAAGCATGATAACTAGCTCTTTTCCAAATCATGCAAAACTAGTGACAAGTTAGTTTACTGCCAAGTGCAAACAAATTACTTCTATTGCAGCAAAACTAAGATTTACAAATGTTACTGATCAGTTTGTGGTTTGCAAAAATAAATCTCGAAAAGGGAATTAAAAATTTCTTTGTGGATGTGCTTATACAATTCTAAAAACCCTGAAGGCTGCAAAGAGTTTTAGCTTTTGAGTATCGAATAATAGAGTTATTTAAGAGAATTTGTTTCTCTATTGTGTGTTCTGTTTTATTTGGATTAACATTACACTTGTTCACGCTATCCCTATGTCACCTTGAAAGTCAAAATACTTGACAAATCTATCGAAGTGACAATATAATATAAATTGCCTAACCTTATGATGAAGAATCTATCGAGAAAGTCACCAAACATTACTCAAAGTTTCTTACTTTATATTTTCATTTGTTGCATTTATTGGCATATCTATTAGCTTGTTCTGTTTATGAAGCTATTCATGAAAATAAACACTATGGATGGAATTAGTATTGTGGATTCCTTGCGATACGATTATGGTACTATTCGTGTTGCAACAAACAACTTCTCTAATGCTAATAAGCTTGGACAAGGTGGATTTGGTGCTGTTTACAGGGTAATTCTACATTCACATATGAATAGCATATATCTCCCTATTGTTAAAAAATTATATTCACTCAAAGTGATTTGGTTTGTTTATATGTCATTTATTTTTGTAACATCTTCAAGGTAGGCTTCCGATTGGAGAAGAAATACTTGTGAAGAGGCTATCTAAAGATTCTGGACAAGGAGAACTAGAACTTAAGAATGAGCTTACGCTTGTGGCAAAGCTTCAACACAAGAATTTGGTTAGGTTCCTGGGTTTATGTATGGAAGGAACAGAAAGGCTTCTCATCTATGAGTTTGTACCCAACTTAAGCCTTGATCACTTCATATTTGGTATGGCTGTTGTGCTTTCTATGGATTGTGTTGCCATCAACTTCATCTAAGAAGCATATATGAAATACACACACTTCATAGCATTGTGCCAAAGAGAGAACATTAGAGACACACTAATCTCATCATATGATAACAAAGCATTGAAAAGTAAAATCATTTTAAGGATATATTTGAGAAGTTTTTACTCCATTTGCTTTTGCTTCAACCATATGCATGGATAAACTTGTAGACCCCATCAAGTGCACACATTTGGATTGGGATAGCCGTTACAAGATCATAGAAGGCCTTGCTTGAGGACTTCTGTATCTTCATGAAGATTCACGACTTCAGATCATTCATCGTGATTTCAAAGCAAGCAATGTTCTGTTAGATGCAGAGATGAACCCCAAAATTTCAGATTTTGGCATGGCAAGATTGTTCGTGCTAAATGAAACTTAAGGGCATACAAGTAGAATCGTGGGGACCTAGTAAGTTTTGAATTCTACCCACACTAATATATATTATTGATCGTTTCCAAATGATTCTAGTGCATGCATAATTCTTCATAATACTTTGACCAAATATCCCTCGGATAAAGAAAAACAAAATAAAACCATTTTTTTTATTTAAAATATTTAAGAAGGAAAACAAGTTTGTTGCTGAATTCTTTAGGGTACCTCATAGCGAAGAGAGTTGGGTTTAAGTCTCAATATATCTTTACGTTTTATCTTGCACATATTAATATAAAATTGACACCAATACATTAACTCTTGCAGTGGATACATGGCTCCAGAGTATGCAATGCATGGACACTTCTCAGTCAAGTCAAATGTCTTTAGTTTCAGTGTCTTAATTCTAGAAATTGTAAGTGGTCAAAAGAGCAATGGTTTCTGTAATGGGGAGAATGTAGAGGACCTTCTAATCTATGTAAGTATGAATATCCTTACAGCTTACTAGTCCCATGAAATTTTACATGCCATGAAAGCTTATTTCACATGCTGAATTCTTGTAGGCTTGGAAACTTTGGAGGGAAGGAACAACTTCAAATCTGATAGATTCCACATTGAGAGCTGGCTCAAGTTCAATGCCTAAAATGATGAGATGCATCCATATTGGGTTGCTATGCGTTCATGAAAATGTAGCTGAAAGACCAACCATGGCTTCAGTTGCTCTCATGCTTAATAGCATCTCTCTTACTCTTCCAGTTCCTTCAGAACCAGCATTTCTTCTCTATAGTAGCTGTCATGCCTCAACCCAATCAAACTAGGTAGATGACAACGCCATGCACCCACAAGACTGTACCTTATGGGCATGCAAGGCTAAGAGAAAACTTGTACAATCTCGTTTTCACAATTCAAAGCAATCTAGATAAAACCTAAATTCATTTACTCCTAAGTATCAAGACTCACTAAAACTCATATCGTTATTTACTCTAAATACTCCAATCTAAGGATGTACTTGTACAGTACTTATCCTTTGAATTTGTAAATATGGAATGTACTGTTGGCCCAAAAGGCAACCCAAGAGGGGGAGGGGGGGTGAATTGGGTTTTTCAAAAATAATTGCAATTAAGACTAGTTAAAATTAATCTAAACAATGAAACAATGATTGAAGATATGTGTGATGCAAAATAATCAAGATTGAATGAAAGCAAAGCACAAAGAAAGACATGAAGAATTACCGAGGTTCAACCACAACTTATAGTCTACATCCTCACCCCAAGATCCCCTTAAAGTCTTCTTCGACTATGCAATTTCTAATTACAAGGTAGAGGCTAGTTGAAGTGCTTAGCTCACTCTCCTTGAAGCTTACACTCAAGCTTCAATGCTACAAAAATTTTGTCCAAGCTTTCTCAAACTTTCAAGTATTTTTCTTCCACTAGAGAACACTCAAACTCTGACTCACAAGTGTATAAGAGATGTACAAATTAATTACACACTCCATATGAAGAGTAGATAAGAATGGAATAGCTTCCTAAATGCCAATCCTAGAGGACAAATGGGATTTTTAGAGAATGTGAGGAATTGTCAACTCTAGATGATCAAAGGATGGAATAATCCTGTATCTCTTATCCATAAATGCATTTGGAGGCTTGAGTATAAAGTCCTAAATTAAATTCACCTATTGGAGGTAGTTGAGGGCTCATTTAATGCGAGTTCAGACCTTAACAACGTTTAAAAAATTAACCATTAGAACCGAGGTGTCGACACTTCTATTTCATGTGTCGACACTTCATGTTTACATCCTCTAGCTCTTGTCCTCTGTCTCCATATGTCGACACTTGAAAATTCATTTCTCAAACTTTGGCATTTGTTTTCATGTGTCGACACTTCTGCCCAGAATATGTCTTCCATGCTTTCTTGGACCAACTTAGCTTCAAAACACTTTAAGATCTTCAAGGCGTTTTCTCTTTAGGGTATAATGATCTTTCAAAACCTTCAATCCAATATGGTTATTCAAGATTGTCTCCAATTCAATTTGGATTGAATTCATTTTGGTTTCTTCAAAATGTTTTCCTGGATTCTTCATTGAGTTTACCCAAACTAAATGAACTCTTCTTTTGAACACATTCAATCTCTTCAAATTCAAATTATTGATTTGATGTTTGAATATGTGTCATTTCTCAATTTTGGTACATTGCTTAATCCTTATCTTGTTGTGCATCCATTTTGACATGCATTAAGCTTTAGGTTTAAAACATATTTCTCATTGATCTGCACACTAATTAAATTCATTAGTAAACCAATATAAGGTTTAGTTATCATCAAAATCAAGGCATAGAGTCAACAATCTCTCCCTTTTTAATGATGACAAAACCTTTGCAAAAATAGGTATAAGACTAAATGAAGTAAATAGAATCAGATTACATACTAGAAAATGCTGCCCCTTTGTTTTGTAGTTGTGCAGTGATGTTTGCAAAAAAAAATTTATTTTCTTTTGTTCTTTTATCAAAACAATTCTCAATTTTATAGCAATTCCATAAAACTTTGTTATAAGTTAAGGGTAATCTTCCCTTTATCATTTTACTCCCCCTAAGAACATGCTTTATAATACATCATTCAACATTCATCATTCATCTCCCTGTTATTACCAATCTTATTTCCATTCTTTTTTCCCTTTTTGTCAATTCATCAAAAAAAGAAAAAAAATGTTTAGAACAAAGGCAGGTACAATAGCAAAAAATCTTATATCAAGATAATTTGTATAAATAGGGGAGTAAGTAAAGCATTCAACCAGTAAGGCATCAAACTTTCATAACAACAAGGTCATATTTCATCTACAAAAATATTACAAAAGATTAGACAATTAACTTCCACAAAATATTACAGAAAAAAAAACTTGTTTTGAGGATGACACACCATTGTTTAACATAGAAAAATTCATACATATGCAAAAATGAAAATGCAAATGACAGAGAGATGGGATAAGGGTAGGTGATCTCAGTGGGGAGAGGCTGGTGGTGATGGGGTTAGGATAAGAGGGGTATCTTTGGTGTTGGAGAACTTCTTTCCTTCCCTTGTTCTCAGCCCATACTTGTGACCAGAAGTGGGAGAAAGAGCATAAGATTTTGTAGCAAATGAGTCCTCCTCTTTGTCTTGCTCTTCTACTTCAATACCATTTTTAGCATTTTCTCATTCTTTAACATCTTGCGCATCTACCTCCTCACCATCTCTTCCTTCTTCAGCCTTTTTTTTTCTTCTTCCTCACCTTTTTTTCTCCTTCTTCCTCACCTTCTTTTTCTCCTTCTCTAATTTCTTCCTCATTTGCCTCATTTTCTTCTTCTAATTCTTCTTCCTCTCCTTCCACATTTTCTTCTTCTTCTTCTTCTTCTTCTTCTTCTATCATTTTTTATTTTCCATGTCTCAGCATTTCAACTTCCTTTTTCAATTCTCTCACTTTCCTTTTCAAAAACATCATCCTTGTGGCAGCAATGTCTGCCTTCTTGTTCAGTTTTTCTAAGAGATTCATCACCTGTGTCATGAACATACCAATATCCCATTCACTTTCTTCAAATTCTTAAATCAAATTCCTCTTAGCACTCATTTGCCTAGAACTACTACCAAAGGGAGTCTTTTCCTTTGAAGCACTACCTCCACTAGTTTTCTTGGTAGGCTTAGGAGTCCATTTGTTATTCTTTAGAATATACCCCATTCTTTTGAGAGTCTTTTCATTATACTCATCACTAATGGATTTGGGGGATCTCTTCTCATTGTTCAAATCAATCTTGAAATGTTTGAAAACTTTAGTCAGGAAGATACCGTAAGGCAAACTAATTTTGGCAATTATGGCTTTGTACATATGATCCAAGAAGAATAAAGGAAAATCAATCCTAGAATTAGTTAGTTATGCTCACAAGAAAAATAACTCTTTCTCATGAGCATACTCACATCTTTTAGTTTTGGGGGTGAAAATGGTATAAGTAAGGTAATGTATTAATCTTAATTGAAGAGGCAAATCATTAGCAATTGGTTGCGAACACTCATCCATTTTTTTTCCATATAGAACTCTCAATTGTTCTTTTCGAGATACATTATCTCGATAAACTTCTCCACCAAGCCTAATTCTAAGAATTTGTCTTGTCACAGTTCTATTCAAAGTAAAACAAACTCTTTTGACATAATTTACAATAGATACTTCTCCACATTCTCTTTCCGCATTGGCATAAAAGTGTGCAACTCAATCAGGATAAATATCATCTCTTAACGTGGTCATGGTTTTCCAACCCAGATTTGCTAATTTTGTACTCAACTCAAATTTGTGAAAATCAAAGAAATTGTAGTCCACCCATCTACCATTAAAGACCTTCCTAAGAGACAAATTCGTATTGTACCTTTCTTATGCTTTATCCTTACTGAAATACAACTTATTCCTTTATAGGGCAGTTGAGGATACCAATTCTCCTTTCTTGCTTCTCTTCTTCTTCCCTTTATGCTTGCTTGAATCCTCTTTGGATTTTCTCTTTTGGCTTTTCAAAATATGAGGGGTCAACACTACTAGGGCTTTCGAGCCCTTCTTTGGTTTAGAGATTTTTGGTGCCGTGGAAGGATCAACGAAGATTGTGAGAGGTTGGGAATGGATTGATTAGGGTTTATAAGATGTTTAAGAGAGAGATTTAAGGGGTTAGTTAGTGACAGTTGGGTTTGGTGCGAAGTGAGAGAGAGATATATATATAAAGAGGAAAAGTTTGAATGTCTGAAAAGCGGGGTCCTTTTTTTTTAAGAGTATATAGGCCTGATTCATGTGTCGACACTTGAGTCTCAAAAGTTCAATATGAACTCTTTGTTCTGATGTGTCGACACATGAAAAATTAGGTGTCAATACCTTGTCTTGAAAATGCAAAGTATGTGTAAATAAGGTTGTGCAATGTATCACAAATGCATAAAATGAATTACAAACAAAAATTGCACACATTTTATTACAATTAAATACAAATAACATGTAAATCATTAAGGTTCATCAAAGATCAACACATAGGGTTACTCATTCCCAGTTTTCTCCTTATCATACAAAATCTGTCCTCACTTAAAGGTTTTGTGAAAATATCAGCTAATTGCATATCAGTGCTTACAAAATAAAGATAAATATCACCCTTTTGCATATGATCTCTTATGAAGTGATATCTAATCTCAATGTGTTTTGTGAGAGAGTGCTAAATCGGATTCTTAGTCAAATTTATAGCACTAGTATTGTCACATCTAATGGGAATATGATTAAATAAGATACCATAATTTTCTAATTGTTGTTTAATCCACAATATTTGAGCACACCAACTACCAGCTGCTACATATTCAGTCTCAGTTGTGGAGAGAGCAACTAAATTTTGTTTCTTGCTACACCATGACACAAGCATGTTACCTAGGAGTTAGCAAGAGCCACCTATGCGCTTTCTATCAACTCTACTCCTTGCATAGTCAGCATCAGTGTAACCAATCATGTGCCCTTTGAATACCATAATTCAAGGTTAGGTGTGTGCTTGAGATAACGAAAGATTCTTTTCATAACAGTCACATGAGATTCTTCAAGATTTGATTGAAATCTAGCAAATAAACAAACACTAAACATGATATCTGGCCTACTAGCAGTTAGGTATAATAAAGAACCTATCATAC